>JAQFXM010000661.1:0-44170 GCA_034693345.1 Entomobrya multifasciata | reverse complement strand
ATGGAAGACCCTACTTGCAACAAAGTTGTTTTAGAAAATTCTAATTTACATTGAAGTAATTATTTTGTACTTTAGTCTATCGGCTCCTCAGCCGAATCTAAATTATTCTCATTGCATCTCATAAAAAAGGATGAAATTGAATTTCTTAATTGTGCCTTCGTCTTCCGTTTAACTTATTTAAATTTTAGATCCGTTATATTCTTGAATGTTCATCTTTTTTACAATTTACTTGTGAACATTCCATTCTCACAAACTGTTAATATTTTATTTACTGGGGTTCTTTCTTTTTACTGAATTCAATTAGCACTTTTGCCTTTCCGTACATCACTGCATCATTTACCATTACCAATCAGTCAGATAAATATACACACACAAAAACCCTTTCAGAAATAAGCAGTTTGACGACTGATTGATTTGATGCATTTCAAATCTGACTTCTCGACTAACAATCTCTTAAAAATTGTTGTTGTGATGTAAAACTACGATTTTTATTGAAATTCACACTTACACTCCTACTACATCCGTTATTTTTCTTTCAAGCAAACCAATTCAAACTGTGAGCATATGCATTTTTCTCTCTGTACAGATGAAAAACATCTTTCTGGGATGTGTCCTGCCATTATGCCTGTTACTTTGTATTTTTCAATTATGATTTACAGAAGAAAAAAATCTTACAAAAAATAAGGAGGGTTAACTGCGACTCTTCAAGTAAATCTTGAACTTTTGTTGGGCGCAGCAGTACCCACAAACCTACTGAACGTGTCAAATTCATAAAAAATCACTGCTAAAAGTGTGTATTTCTTGTAATTATTTAAATTGTTTGTCACTAACAAGCAACAACGCTGTTCATGTTCGTTGTTCCTGCTTTCAATTTATGAACTCACCTTTTCTATTACATCCGTCTCTATTTATTAACTCGTTGCTTCTGAAGAAGTAAACAAAATCGAATGTCGTTACAAATTGTTCATGAACATGAATTAAAAGTAATCATGATCATGATTCATGATAGTCTCTATAGTCTATACTGCTTTCATTCAATTCTTTTTGACATGTCTTCTGACTGAGCACAAAAAAAAGTAGTAGCTATTTAGAGAAGTAATATAATAGGTAGGTATAATATGTTTTCTCTGTCTACTAACTGGTCAATGGAAACAAACAAATTTATATCATTTGTTTACGCCTGTCATTCTCATTTCAAGCAAATAAATATTTAAAGGCTTGAAAGGAAAATTGTATGCACCCAACTGATTCTCTGACAGATTACCCTGAACTACTGAAAGCAAAAAATAACAATTTTGTTAGACAGACAGATATATGCAAATGTGTAAGTAGGAACTTCTTTTCGTTCTATAAACTTTTTCAAGCTATAAAATAATTTGAGCATGGGCATCTTTGTTGTCTTTTTGTTTGATGCATAATCGTCATCGTCGTCATCATAATAGTCCCGCCATTCGCATATTTATTATAATGTCTCTTCTACAACAATGCAAATTGAATCTATTCACTCACAGCTAGCAAAACCTTTAAGATTGTCAAACATGTAATTTTCCTGCATTGCTGTATATTTATCTTGGGTTGAACATCTTATTTTTGTACACTAAACTAATTTCGTCGTATTATTCGCTATCATTCCGTCATCATCATGAACACTATGATTAGCCAGCATGATCATTTTACCTATTTGTTATGATGATGTTTTGTTATGATATGATAGCAATCTTCATGACAGTCAGAGAGTCAGAATTATAGCAATGAATTAAATATTTTGTGCATCAATGAATGCTTAAAAACATTTTCATGTGTGTTTCATCTTCGTCATCATATCCATTCTTCTTTTTTAAATGTTCTTTTGGTTGGCTGGCTGGGCTTCATTAGTCATCATCTCAAGAAGAACAAGACTAGTTAAAAAAGATGATGATGGGATGTATGGCATGCGTAGACCTTTTCTTGCAAGGACTATCCATTCCATTCCATTTCTCCTAGCACCTTTAGTACAATTTCAAGTTAAAAAAGTTCTGTTTGTTCAATTATAAATTTACATTCTGAACAGCAAAGCCAGGGGGATGTTCATAGATTTTTTATTACTTCTTATAACTTAAAAAGTGCTGCTAACATATTTGCATATGAGATGAGGATGATGCTAAACATGCTATGATTGCGTACGCTGTTGTTTTGTTACTCTCTCTCGGAGGAGTATGAATAATAGTAAACGATTACATGATCATGGCTGCTGAGACTTTTTTTTAGTAGTACCATTTTCATACCTTATTGAACATGAAACGTCCCCTATTACAATAAACACTTATTGCGCATGCATAATAATAGGATTTGTTCTCGGAGACCTAGCGCACAAGTATAATACCTTGTGGACAATAACGAGGCGATGTAAAATATTATCACTATCATGATGACGACGATGATGATCCCAACTTTCAACAATTTATGGAGTTACATTTCTCATTCATAAAGTAAAGGCAGTAAAGTAACTTTAACTTGAAGAACAAGCTAAAGGTAAAAAATGGAGATTTGCAAGAGTAAATTGCATACAACTGTTGAAAAATCTAATGATGTGCAAGTTAATAGTTAAAAAGACAAAACGCACTTGCAAGAAAGCAGTATTTATTTTAATATTTAGTTAGTCAGATTAGAAAACACTCCCTATTTTTTTGACTAAGGTGAGGAATCTCTTTGTTACACAGATACATACATTATGTATCATATTATTATGCAGTTATTGTGAGAGGTTTAGTGATAGGATAGGGTATATATTGTATGAGTGATTGACTTTAAGGTTACTGAAAAGGGACCAAATGTTAAAAGGTGCAAGCACACAACCATACTTCATTTTTAAAAATTGATTAAAGGAAGGTAGCAAAATGTGCAGTTGCGGCAAAAGTAAGTTGGGAGGATGACCGCTGGCTAATCAATTCATAGATAATTGGTTCTCCCTGACTCTGACTTCAAAAAAAATATCAGCTTATATCATCATCATCTTTACTGAACGACCATCAACGTCATTATATTCTCGGCATACTATTAGCGATGTGTCAGCCAGCCGGTAGTTGTGGATCATCATAAACGTGAACAACACACATGCGCATCACATCATCAGAGTAATGTAAGTTTATAATTTTTTTTTTGAAAGTGAAATGGCATAAAATGTTAATATTTTAAATAAAAGATAAGCATGTCAGTTATCTGTTTGCAAGGTGCATCGTGTCACGTCAATATAAACCATCATCATATCAAATTTACTTAGTATTTATTTGTATGTAAACCAAAAGAGAATTTTGAATCAGAATTATTGTATGAATGGAATTCACAAATGGCTATTATATGAAGAATATTTTTATTGACTCTTTCAAAAAATATTTGCCATGAGGAAAAAGACAATGTACATCATCTTACGTTGTTTTGTCTGTATCTACTTCCTTTTGGTCAAGTGGCGGTGGTGCAGGGACGGTAGCAAATAGGTCGCCGACTTTTGAACGGTGTTCATGAATCGAAAACTATTTAGGACTTGGGTTGTTTGGTGTGTTTGTGCTCATTTTTTGACATCATGACAAAATCTTCATCTTCGACCCATCTATTTAAATGGTTAGTCTATTTTAGCGTGGCGTTGCTTAATTAAATATTTCGAAAACGTGCATCGATGATAGCTGGTGATAGTGATCGGTCATAATTATATAGTTAAATATTTCAAAAATAGCAAAAAAGATGAGAAATTCCTGTGCTTGTCTAAAAGGTTTGGAAAGTGTTTGGATAGTTGTGGCGATTGCTTAAAAACAAAGTTATTAATATGTGTGCAAATGTTTAAGTTTCTTAATTCTGTCGTGTCGCCTCAAAATAATATCTTGTGTTTTTGGGCATCACGCTGCAGATTTTTCTTTTTAGTTTCTTTCTCTGCTTTAAGACAAAAATGTCAGTGATGTCGTTTTCTTCTCTATTATTACCTTTGATGTTAATTTTTGTAATTTGTATTGTGGCAGTTTTTTTCAAGTCGATGAAAATAGACAAGAACACACGTGAATATTAAGTAGTTTTGATGATAAAGAGGACTATCAACTATTATCCTCACGATGTTAAGTGGGATATGGTACTTTGTTGTTAGTAAGTGTTTATGAGTTTGGAAAAGCCGTATGTGTCAGGGCAGGCCCATGATAATACAAAAACTCAGGAGAATGAATATTTTTTATATGTAATCTCCTATTGTATAACCAGCAACTAATATTCATATTTTTTCTGCAAAAAAATACTACTTTGTCCCCTGAGAGTTTTGAGCATGCTGATTCACAGACCGGTTTCCTACAGCAAAAGATGCTCAAAGTTGGTTATGCATTTCATTTCATGCAACAAAGGAAAAAAGGCATAATAAGCTGAGTTGAGAGCACAAAGATCTATACGTGCACCTTACTGATATGATGTGCTGTAAATTCTGACTTGACGTATTTTTGCATTCCCTTTCCCTTTATACTAGGTTAGGGGATTTGTGACGTGTGGTTAATGGAATTCGCTTTTGTGTGTTGTGACTTGTTGGACAACGGTTCGACGTTTCTTTGAATCTTGTCTTTTAGTTATTTTGTGGAATAAAGTGTGGATATAGCATAGATGTGTGTGCTAATCCGTGAAACATTAAAAATATCTTATCTAAACTTGTACTACAAGCTCAAAGTTTTCAAAAGACGGCAGTCTTAGGTATATGTGATTTGGAATATGTCACGAAGTTGATTGTTTTAAATTTTATTGTTTTCTGAGAAACCATAAAACACTGCTGTGTTAATAAAAAAGGTTATCCGGTGGCACTAGTACTTGCAAATTCTTGTGCAAACTTTAGTATTCATTATTTGAACGATATTACGAAGTTGTTACATCAATAAAAGTTGAGCTACTGCATTGTGTGTGACAAGTGACAAGAAAGGAGGATTGAGCTTACATAATTTGAACGTGAAGTCATGTAAGGTAATATCCAGATTTATAGATGTGCTGGTTTGAAAACCAAAAAACCAGGTACTTAAAAGTACATTTGGATTTCTATTTAATGATAAGTTGAATCATTCAGTTTTTTAATGTTTCGAAAGGTGCTCGCTCACACGTGTTTATTCATCTGTCAGTTCAGTTGAACAATTTCCGCATGGTTAAGTTTCAAACTAAGATTTATTTGTTCATTATCACCATCTAAAGTAACTACATGTTGAACATGATTTCCTCATTTTATAGCTGCATTCGAAAATGTACAACAACCCGGTAGCGAAAGGGTAATTGTTAGGATCTTACGTATGTCGTAATGTTTAATTAATCTTAATGTGTTTCAAAAACAGTTTCTTAAAATAAACATTTGCATTCTTTGATTTATGTTGTAAAACAAAAGTTTTGTTAGCGTTACACACTAATGGAAGAGATGTGATTTTTCTAAATTCGTCTTCCTGTAAACAGTCCTCCTATTTATAAATGATATATATGCCTACAAAGATACGTACATATTATATGCGTCAGGCTTTGTTTCAAGCATTCCTGAAAATTCTTCCGTATAGCGAACAAAATCATTAAATTTCTTTTAAGTGCTCATTGTTACATTTGTAGAAAAATGCTATTTTCAGTTTCGTTTTAAGCATTTCCGTTCTGGTAATATGGTTGAATTCTTAATTCTTTACTATATTTCTTAGTACTTTTTATTTACGTCCGCCGCAACAATGTGTCATTCACTTTGGTGAAAGCTAATTAAGATTGAATTCAAATTGATTATAGTGCATGCAATGAACAATAAGTGTCTGATTGGCAATATTTATAAAAATAAAAATGCTACACGTCCGTACACATTACAAAGGTGACAGGAGTCAAATTATATTTATAAATTGATGTGTTTTTTCTTTTAATGATACTGCAATACCATATTACAAAAAAATTGTAACCAAAAGTCAATAGTAAAAAAATCGTTTTTGATAGTGAACCGATAGCGAAACTGACAAAAACCGGTAGTACATATAAGAAAATAGATGAAAGTGAAACAATGCCAACACTGGTATAACATGTTTAGATTGCGTTTAAAGTTTACATGTGGCTAGACCACTTAGGCATTTTTGTACAATGAGTACCGTTAATCACACACCATACTTAAATATCTGCTTAAAAATAGTGGAGTTGGAATTCAAAAGCTATGATTCTATCTGTCATAATCATCGTTCAACGTATTACAAAAAAAACTGAAATTGAATTTTTGTTAATATATGTAAAAACATTTTGGAAGCTGTAGAAGATTTTTCATCATCTGAATTACTCCTAAATATGAGTCTAGCTTCTGTATTATTCAGCTATTTAAAACATTTCGAAATTTGTTGAATAATTTTTTGATGTGGCCTATATTTTGTAATCTAAATATTGTATTTAAAAAAAAAAATCAATTGCGCAAAGTCAGTCTTCCTCGTCTTCCTTGAGTTATTTTTTAATATGTGTATTGTAAAATGGCTAGATTTGTAGGGGTGACGAAACGTGTAATGGGAATAGTAATAAAAATTCTTCTAATTACTAATTTATAAATTTCTCGCCTAATTTAATTTAATTACCTGTAGATTGCAGATCTATAAACTTATGATTACCAAAGCATAAATTACAAGTAGGTATTGTATATTGTACCATATTTTTCATTAGAACCTGGAGGAAGTGAACGTACTACACACTATACAATAATTAACTACTGTTATAAATCACCGCAAAAATCGTAAATGTCACATTAAAACTTTTTCTCCCGTATTCATCGTTTCATAATGCATACGATACGGGCGTATGCATACATATGTGTATTTCCTTTACCACACCAGTGTAAAATTGCTTGTGGCAGGACTTGTCTGTCAAATAAATTTTGAGCAAGTGCTCTAGTTTGTGTACATTGATTAATAGATAATAAAGTTGTGTAATAAATATGTTGTGAAATAAATAGCTAGCGGGCACTTTCAGTTTCATAAAAGTTCTTCTTTAAAATAGTAGCAGTAACTGATTTGCGTAATTTAATTTTTTATTTCGAATTTTTCAAAGCTTAAGTGCAAACGCACTTTATCTATCATAATCATCTTTAGCATAATTTGCTATTATTAGATTAAAAGTTTAATCCGTTTTTACTGAATAGGTATAACATATTTCATATAAATCACCTTGCATTTTAAATGACAGCCTTGTTAAGGTTAATATACTTTGTTGTATTTTTTATGTCGCTCTTTAAACTTTTACATAAATCATCATAATTAGGCATCCACGAACAGCATGAGTTTGTCGTGGTCAACACTACACCCCAATGATCCCATTTCTAAGCATTAATTCTAGGTTAGAGAATAAGCTATTCGCGAAAAGTAGAAGTGTAATTCAAGTTACAATGATGAACTTGAGAACTAAAGATAACTTGATGGCAACAAGTAGTCTTATCTGTACTTACATACTTAACATTCAAGATAAGCTTGGGTTATGTAAGACATGCTACCAACAAGCCAAAGTATTTTATGTATCCTCTAAACAAACCTTCAAGAGTAAATAGTTTTTCTGGTTAATGATAATTGTGGTTAAGCATCGATTAAGCCTAAACAAATCAGCTTATATAACACAAACAAGCGTTAGACCGGCAAAAGCTTAATGAGTTGAACGTCAAAAGTCGTCAGTCATTCATAGTCACCAAACAGCATCATTCATCATAGTCATTCTACATAGTATTTAAGGGATACATTTTAGTCTATAAAGTCAACGAATTGAAAGCCATCAAACCATATTTCCTTGAGAATAATAAAATGCTTAAAATTTGGATTTAAATGAACTTGTGCAAAGGTCCTGCAAAATACTTAAATAAACTTGGTTTTTTAGCACAATTCATTCGTTTGCTCCTCAATCCAAAAACCAAAAAAATGAAGGTAGAGATGACTCTACCTTCATTGTAGAACTATTGCATTTACAAAAAAGTACGCTTATGACACTCAATGATGAGGATGAGGTTATCCAACTAAAACTACATGCCTATTATTGACACTCCTGCTCATTGTACGTTGTTTTTGTACTTTTCTTCGCATTTACAAGAAAGACGTCAAAATACAATGTGTATATCTCATGCAATAACTGGGTGAGCCATTTCAATATATCTTATTGAACTATCAAACAAGTTAAAAATCACGCATGTAAGATATAAGTAGGTATAAACAATAAATCATAAAAATTATGCCATGAAAAGGAAAAGTCCTGTCTGCACAATGATCACATCGCATCACAACAAAACAAAAGTAATAAGTGCATTTTTACCTACGAGTTTTGCATACTAATAGAGGTTCGCATAACGCAGAAAACGCCATTAATACCATTGTAATGATTATCAGATATATTTAGTTGTAGAAACCATCAGTGCAACAATAAGGTGATTTACATTTTGTCGCTTGTTACCGCCAGTGCCATCATCAGGATGATCAAAAGTTACGATAACAAAAGTATTTCCATTCTCTGTGAAATTTTTTACATGTCCACAAACACCAGTTTACAGACAGCTTGATCATGTTTCAGTTAGTAACGTTTCAGTAGATTTATTGTAAGGTAATTCTTGTGCAAAAATAAAATGTTGTGCAAGAAGCTATTTTGAAAATAATATAATTTCACTGTTCATTATTGAATTATATGCCACTCAACAGCAAGAGCAGCAGTCATCGTCATATAATGTCATCATGAATTACCATAAACCACCGCCAGACCACCACCATAGCAAACGTCAAAAAGTTAATTAAAGTTGTGACGTTACGAGCTGCATACCTACCAAATTAAATCAAAAATTATACAACATACAAAAGAGTTTCAAGACACATATAAGTAGGTAATTTATTAAGTTTACTACTGAATCTTGTAACATAAAAGAGCAAGCAGTAGTACACCTTGTTAGCATAAATATAAAAAAGTCTATTGTTACATTTTTGCTATTGTTGAAGTGGATAATTGTATTATCAGTTAAAATAACATATTGTTGTGCAGTATCATTAAGAGCATAAGCTCACACCTTTTACAACCACTTGTTACACATTTTTTATGTCTTTTCAACAAAATTATCGTCGAAACGCAAGATCTGTGACTGTGAATTAATAGTATTAACATAATCCATTTAAAACGAAGCCCTACGTAACGTAACAATACAAAGGTACGCATTATAGATTATGCATACGATAATGACAGTAATATGCAAGTCGAAGGCATGTTAATAATTTTTGATACATTTTTTTAGTATAAGATGCAATAAGTTGCAGTAGCTCAATCTGGATGGATTAATAGTTATGTATGTGCATACTGTATACTGAATTAATATCCTTTTTTCGTCGCCCCCTTGAACACGCTAATCAAAAAAATACAGTATACATTAAACTCAACGACTTTTTATCATATACTTCCCCCTCCTCTCTTACATGAACAGCATCATATAATTTTTTAATAAATTCGTGTTATTAATTCTTAAGACGATTGTTAACTCATTTCTGCCTAGTTAAGTTTAAGTGCACAGTGCACACATAATCACTTGTGTAGCTGTGGTATATGATTTACGTTTTTTAATACCAACATTATTATCAATCATGGAATGTATATTTTTAGTGTAATATAACTCAAGTGAGTATGACGTGTGTGACGTGTGTCTGCATAAAAAAGTTACCAAAATGAATAGGTTCACATGTATATCGAACGAAACAGAGTGATAGAGACAATAAGTATTGGTTTAAAATTATAATTTAGAAACACGTTGTATTTATATTATTAGGCGAAGATCTGTTTATGCTACGGTGTCTGAACTTTCAACGCGAAGGAAAGACACTGGTACTGGTGCACTTGCACTTTAAAGTGTGTATGTGTAGAATTTTTTTGATCAAGTCGTTATAAAATTGAATGAATTGTTTTGATCACAGGAAGTTCTCTCCCTCACTTTGTGACTTGTTACATATTTGAATATTAATGTATTTTTTATTTAGGTACGTATGTTTAGTTTGTTTAGACAATTGATATCAGTGATGGCGGCGGTGGTGGTTGTAGGGTTCAGCCTCTTGATTCATCAGTCATCATAAAACACAACAAAACGGTTACTACAAAAGCAAGCGGTTACAAATGCATTTCATTCCTTTTCTATTTTGATTTAATTTTTTTTAAAGTAAAGAGTCAAGTCACATAAAAACATAATGACTAAAATACATGCATTCATACACAGTTCAGGTGGGGGAAGAAGTGAAATGTCAATGGAAATTCTCCCATCAACAAGTAAAGAGGTAGTGCATTATTATATTATAGCAGCAGGGAAAACTCTGATTTCATTTTTTATACTGTTTAAAAAAAGTTGAAGGTGCTCAATAAAATCGCAGCATTAGCATGTTTTTTTTTCAATATGTCGCGTTTCATGTTACCTCTTGACTGTCTAATAGCTTGTTTCTGTAGTTTATTGAGAGAAGTGTAATATTAAAAGTAAAACGATACTCATGTTACGTGCATTGTGATTCGTTTTTTTACAACAGGAATTACAACACCAGAAGAAGAATACAAAAGGAGAAGAAAAATAAAATTAATTTTTACAAGTGAATGTGATTGTTGCGGCAAAAGATGTAATATTATTGTTTGTGTTACTGTAACAGTAAAAGAGTTCATTCAAACAGGGGACGTGGTAATGCCTATTTTTATGATTATTGTGGTGCGCTGTGCACTGCGTAATAATATTGATTGAAAATGCAAGCAGGAAAAGCTTGTTGACAGAAATGATCATTGGTTTACTATATGGGTACGCAAAAAATTGTATACATGTGCGTAGCAAGCCTATGTAAAAAGTTAGTCATTAGTAGTTTAATTGTGCTGAGAGTAAGTGCTATTTGGTAATGACGATAAAACGGCCCGTTAAAATGTCACGTTGACGTGTAATCGTCATATTTACTGCGAAAGTGTCTTATTAGTCATCCATTGTCCTTCAAATTTGGTCCTTGTTATGATTAACTTTTGTTTTAAGCAAAAAAAATAAGAAAAATTCGACGTAGCTCGGTTCTCAATTAGTCAAGTTAAATCAACAAAGAGTAAAATTGAGAACGTAGTTCAGTGCAGCGTATTTTTGTTTGTGTAGTTTTCTTTCAAAAATTGTCATTTTATTGTGCACCCTTTACTGTTTTTGTATCGTTTACTTAAAATTTACTGATTTATCCTCTAAAATGGCAGAAAAATAAGTTTGCTAAACAACGTCACATGTGAGTTGCTTTCATTACTTTTTCATTTAGGTGTCAAATAGAAAACGTGTATATTAGTAGGTTGTACAGTTGTACAACTTTTAGAACAAGAGCAGAAATCACAATAGAAAAAACACAGCCATGAACAGTTAGAGCCGGGTTTGTTTTACAGACGATTTTCAACAGAATATGAGTGTGTCAACTAGAAAACCATTGTGAAGCTCAAAAAATTCTTTGAACTCAAAAAGTATTATATGAGTATGAGCACTAGTGTATAAGATAACAACAATTGTAAATTAACTTGTGTAATAAGGAAGAAAAACGATTCTATTCATCCATCCAACCGATGAAATAAAATGGATGAAAAAAGGTAAAAATTGTAAAGAAAAAAGGTTTTCAAGGTATTCTAGCAGATGTATGTAGGTACATGCTGTTGAAAAATACTAGAAATTTTTCATCAGGTGCATGTTTTTTCTTGTACTAGTTCATTGACAAATTAAGGGAAACAGAAGCAGCGGAAGAAAAATGATCTTCACAAAATTTTGCCCTTGCATCATTCTCTTTGTTGCGCTCTTGAGATTTAGGCTTCTTGTGTAAACATCACAAAAACGTGATACTCAAGAAAAACGGATTTTTTTGTGCTTTTTTTGAACGGAAACATTTGAAGGAAAATTTTATTTTTTGTTGTTTCGTTTCAGAAATCATCCTTGGAGCATTTTCGGAATTCAGACTCGGAAATATTTTTAATGGGACATTGAGTATCATTCTGTTTCTGTTTCAACATTTAAAACGAATTGGTTCAAAATGTAAAAAATATATGTACTACGCTAAAAAGTGAAATGTGCGGTCTGTTTTTTTAAATTGCAAAGACGGAAAAGAACAACCAGATTAAATTTGAATTTTTACGTGTGGAGCATTATTAATGAATTTTTAAATACCTGTGTACCATTTTAATTTACATATGAAAAGAAAGGGGACAAACAAGTCGTTTGTACATTTCGGAAAAAAACTCATCCGAAATATTATGTGCCGACAATTGTGCTGCTGAGGTTTTTTTCATCCTCATTTTTTACAAACAAAAACTATAATAAGGAACAGTTCTACTTTTGAAACCGGAATGGACAGATGAATCCTAATTGTACTTGTAGTACATTTTTCAAAAAAATCTATTAAGGATAATGATAACCATTATTAGATGTGGTCACTTGTGGTCTAGTGAGAAATTTCGTGAGATGGTGAAACACTTTTGAAAATGTGTGTGTGCCTACTTGACTAACTAGCCTTACTATATTGTATCACGTCTTATTGAAGCATTTAATATTTTGTGTTTTTATGATTGTGCAAATTGTAAATTTTAAATACACTGAGTCAGGTCAGTGTAAATGATTTTTAAAACGATCTCAAAAAATTTACACACACATAGTTCTCCTGTTCTCATCTCATTTACCTCTTGTGAAACATAAATAACAAAAAATGCAACAAAGATAATTTATCAAAAATTTATCTCTATCCTCTCTACAAACAAGCTGGGAAATAAGTGTTTTTTTGTGGTCAAAGTTTGGTATGAGTGGATTTCACTAAATGGCAATTTAAATTGATCTTTGCTTGAGAAATCATTGTGGTGAAGATGATTATTTTTACGGAGCGTTGTGACGGATAAATGGAAAACTTTTATACTCGGCTGCAATCAGTTAATAGTTTTATCTTTTGAAGGAACGCTCTAAATACGCACACTTTGTCACACGCGTAGTGCGCCAACTTAAAATTTCTATATTTGTTCCAATATATTACATTGAATGTCTATCTTAAGAAGAAGGCCTGGTCAATTTACTACAGTTCTCACGCAAATTGTTTTGTGGGAGACCACAGCTCCTCCTGAGTTGTCCCACATTTTAATATACCACCACCTACGTTAATTGTACGAAAAAAGTGTCAGGAATAATGATATTTACAACTTTGTTTGTATACCTTGCTCTAATGATATCTTCATTCAAGTAGGCATCATAATGGCATCAGGACTAGTTGCAAAAAAGATTGCGCTTTTTGAATTAAAACCGCAAAGCTTGGAGCAACAATGTCGACTCAAGCGGAAACATGCAATTCGACGGAAAAAGTATCGCGGCAAGGAAAGACGCATTGTGACGCGTGAAGGTACGTCAATGATAGCTCTCTCCACATCCGACGAACATCTCAATTTATTACTCAAGGATTCTGATGAGGATACTTGCTCCTCATCTTTACATTATCATCAGTCATGTTCCAGTCATTTGTCTGCATCTTGTAGTGCCTTGTTTGATTTGGTATCTGTAGAGTCTTCATCCGAATCTGGTGATTCCCCACACACGGAAATTATCCCACGAAGTAAACGTTATATTCTCAAGTCATCAGGCACCACTAAAGACAATAAAATTTCAAAAAGGCTGAACATAATTGACATTGATATAGAGATCAAAATTGAACAAAAAGAGCAAAGAAACGGTTCTCCTGTTACAATAGATGTTATCCCATGCGGGGGCGGCGATGAGTACGAGCAGTTTTTTCCTGATTCTTCTGAAGGCAAAAAAGGCTTTATCAAATCCGGGACAATTGCAGCTTTACCACCTGTTGCAGTAACCACCGACAGAATAAGATTCACGGCAAGTGTTGATGACTCTACACATTCAACAAAGGATCATAGTGCTAATTACCATTGTACCAAGTGTTCTCATGATGATGCCTTAATCCCCGCTAATGACAAAAACAATGAGCTACTTAAAGATGGCAGTAGTAACAATAAAGCTTATTTTAAAAGAACAAACAAAGCAAATAGCTGTAGTGGTAATGATAATAAAGGAATTAAAAACAGCAATAATTTCTCACCTGAGCCCCTATACGAAAACATTTTTTCCTTCGTTCCACCACCACCAGTGTCTCTGGGGGCACCTCCACTTCCACCAAAACGTTTGTTTGGCGACTCATTTACAACAAATTATAGCTGCTTACCCGTTGCAGGGCTTTCTGAATTCAAAAGAAAGGCAGACATTGAAGATAATAAAAATATATCCCCAACATCATGCGCAAAAAAATCTGCAAATAAAGACAAAAGAGCAATAAAATCTACCCCTTTAAACGTGCCCTTTTTTACTGAGACTGAAAAGACAGAATTAACCAACATCAGTTCTGCTGGCAACAATTGTAATGAAAAATTGACAATGAAAACCACCACCACGTCTGATGATGTTGATTGTAAATATCCTAAAACAAACAAGACAGAGCATGTAACGGGGTATAGTGGTAATTCATTACCATCGACAATAAAAGTAGCAGAAACAATACCTGTATCATTTCTCAATGAATCAACCACAAAAGCTGCAAAAGATTCTCCCTCAGTATTTCCTCACCAGAATGATGATAAAGAGTTCTTAGGGATATCACCAGTAGATAATGATAACGATGAGTTTGTCGACGGCGAGGACGACGAAGAGCCCTACTATGAAGATTTATATGACTATTGTAACGGATCTGAGATTGGGAATGGGACAGGATCGATGAATCCTATTTTAGAATTGTTTCGTGAACAACTAAATTCATTAGAGCAGAATGCCGAAGATGATGTTGAGTATTGTGACTGTTCAACGATTATGGCAATGATGAAAAACACTGAAACCACCACCACAGCTTCAAACTGTAATAATAAACTGCACAATAATGATCAAGATCAACATTTTGATACATCTTCTCTAATATCGTATGAAATATATGACGACTGCTTTGGGGTGGAGACAATGGTTTCCAATCAAAAGTCAGCGGCTGAAAATGAAGATAAAAATGTGAATAGAAGTAAGCACTGTGATAATTCTAATGAGGATGGCATTGAATGTGTAACCAAATCAGACAACATGAGAAAAACTTCGACTACCACCACCACCAGCAGCAGAACTGCTGGGTCACCAACGACAAGCCACAGTTTAACTGATTTCTTCAAAGCTAAGGTTACAAAGGCGTCAACCCCACGTTGTTGGCGAAAAGTTACCTCATCTTCTGATCTTGCTGATAGTGGTAGTAGTGGTGGGGGTGATCATCATGCAATTGTAGCCAAAGCTTCGTACTCCTCTTCACCCTCTTTAACAACAGAGTCTCACCAACAATCGTCATCAAATCACCTTTCTATGCTCCCATCTTTGTCGTCCTCAAAGACAAAGTTGACAGAGTCAAAAGAAATGAGGAATAATAATGCTGTCAGAGAACACCCCTATGCTTATGATCATGAATCAGCACCAGAGGAATCTGTCCAAAAGGAGGCATCTCAAGTTATTACCGAAAATGAAAGGAACGTGAGCAGAACAAAGAATAGTAGAACAACCACCAACAACGCTAGCCTCTATTCTTATGGGATTTTCAATCCCAATAATAACGGCTTCTACACCGGCAGCAAGCCTAGATTTGGTGGTCGACCTGTTATTGCCCACCACCCTTTGGATGCAAATAATGCTGAAGATGACCAAGGAAAAAACAATGAGTCCGACAATAATGTTGCTGATATTTACCAAAACAGTAAAGAGTATGAACGTCGCAAGAGAAACAAAAAAGGTAAGAGGAACATACATTTTTGTATAATAATCAGTGGGGTATCGTATTTCAATGTGTTAATCTTAAACTTATTGCGTATTCAAAAAAAATCGCGATTTGAAACTGTTGTTTTTTTTTGTTTTTATGGGCATATCATGTCCAAGTTGGTAAATGGTTTCATGCTCAATTTCAAATGAATATGTCAGTATCACGAGTCAGCAAAAATATTTTTTGCACTAAAATTGGGTTCTCTCATCTCAACAGCTTTAAGAACGAAAATGAACCTGCAATTTCGCAAACTATGAAAATTTATTACTGCGGTACGACAATCTATTTTGCTATCTTTACATAGTAATTTTGAACGCTTTTCAGTGGACTCTTTGACATACATTCTTCCCCGGAGTGAATCTACTGTAATATAGATTCTGTTTTATGATTAGTTTAGCTATAAACGTCGTAGATCCTTATCATTTTATTAATTTAACCTTAATCATGTTATGATCTGCTATAAGAAACTTTTTTGCAGTTAATTTCATGTCGTCAAATTAGGAACTTGAATAATATGATAAGCATCGTGAATTCGAGATTGCTCAGAAGAGGGCGATTAAAGCTTATCAGCCATCATCATCAGGTATTCGCAAGCTACGAAAACTGAAAAATTACTCTCATCATTGCTTTGTTAAGTTGATTGCGTTGTGGTAAAATTTCATTTAATAGGGTGTGTAAAGCATTGTGAATTAACTGTCAGAAAGCAGATGTCTACTACTCAACTACCTCTTCAGAAATTGTAATCAATTTAAATGAATGTATGAAGTAAATACATTTTCATAAAGTAGCTTCTGCTTCAAATTATAATTAATGCACGTGTACATTCTAGTAATAGGATTATGAATATTTTATTAATAAAACACTTCATTCTTTAAATGAAATATTGCTTAGATTGGCCTGTGGCTTTGCTTACAAAAATGGTACTTCAAACAACGCACGTCAATTTAAACAACGCCACAAGTCACACGAGTTCTCAATCAAAAATTTCCTGAAAACCTACTTTTCCCAGGTTTTTTTGATAAGCTTGGTTGTATTTAGGTAGTAAGTAGCTAGTCGGGTCAGGTAGTACTGTCTCGTTCTCTACTCCAGTTGAATCATTCTAAAAAAATAGGATGTAAGGCAGACAGGTTAAGAAATTCTCAAGGACATATGCATGTTTGCCTCGATGCACTTAAATGCTGCAACGGGTAGGTTATTTAACGAGTTTGTATTATTCAGTGCAATGGTCAGGGAAGTATGCTTGAACTTAGGTATTATACCACCACCACACCACACGACAAAATCGTTTTTTTAGCTTGTCACAATTGATAAAAAGGTGTGCTCACAAGTTCTCATGTTAGCTGAGTAGAGCTCTGAGCCAATGCAACAAAGAAAATGTTGTTCCGTGTGGGATCTAGTTTTTAGCCTTTTATAAGAGCTGTCTAACTTGGAACAGTGAAATCAGCAACATTGCTATTTATAAAGTAATTTTTTGTTTTTTACAAGTAAATTATTATGATTCCTTTCAGCATTGTAATTTTAGTTTAATATCAAAAACTTTTAAAGATTGGGATTTAGCTGTGTGGCTCTCATAAAAGGCAACATCAATTGTCATTTAGTGATTTAATGAGATTTTTACAGGTTACACCTTATAGTTACACCTGTCACGTGTTGCCGATTCTTGAACTTTGTTAAGTTCTCATTGGATTTCTTAACATTCACAAATCAAGCGTATTTTTTTATATTACGGGAAGTTCAACTTCTTTTCCAAAGTTTTTAACTGTTAAATTCAAAAAATACATTTTATCGTTCGTTCAAATTTGTAGCATATCCTAATGGGGCCATATGTCATTAATTTTCCCTTGACTTCTACTCCCACGAGCTCGTCTAAATAAAACCCGTTTATCTCATTTACAATGTAAATGAGCAAACATTGCTAAATGCATACACTTTGATGACAATTTTTCATGAGCAACTTAAAGAAGTAATGGTGTTCATTCAGTCTTATTTTGATATTTTGGTCTGTTCGGTCTTACCCAACATCTCAAGTTGTACATGAGACTCTGATAAAATAAAGCATTGTTTTGTATGTGTGCATGTGTGAGGCAAGGCTGCGATTTGTATGATGGTTTGCTGACCCGTTTGTGGTGAAGAGCAAGTTCCATATATGTATAGGTTTCTATTCTTGTTCTCGCAGTCGCAGGTTACAGCTTTAAGACAGAGAGGATGGTAGGGATGTTTGATTTATTACAATTGTTGAGCAACTTTCACTTCAAAATTTTGGGATTCCATCGACTACAGTTCAATGTTAACTGTTGAAGTTATCATTCAATTTTGCTGAGCATAATGCTGAATTATGTTATGTTAGCGAATATTGCAAAAATCCATTAAGATTATGTAAGCTATTTATTTTTTGGAATGTTAAGTAATTTAATTAGTGTTCATCTCTGTATGGCCGTTGTGGGTTGTGGAAAGGATGGATGAACATTTTGATAATTCGTGTTATGTCATCTACGTACTAATTTTAAGTGTAACACATTTATTTATTTACATTACCCACACCACATGACGTACCTAGAGCATAAAGTTGCCTCTATCCTATTTGATAACTTCATACACGAGACAAGATAATCAAAAAGTTACACTTTCGCTAGCTAAAAATAGGTATGCAATGTCATTGTAATTTGGTCATTTTTTGCTGGTTGTAAAATTTAAATGCTATAATGACCCTTGCTGGCTTGTGAATTCGTCTCTATACTTTACATCTGTGTATGTTTAGCTTTAAAACTTTGTGTTATACCTACTCCTTCTTTAAATTTAATTGATAATGTACAAAGTATATTGTCTTTTGCTGTAACATTCCTACGTAATATCTAAATGAGAGTCTCCTGTAGTTCTTTACTCGCATACGTAATGATATAATGGTAGGTAAATATACTTTGTGTGCGCATGTTCAAAGATATAATTTGCTCAATCACATATATTATATCATTAAAACAAACGTCCATCTTTATGCTCCTCTTTTGCGAGAGAATTTATATGTGAACGTAACGCACACAGCTATATAAAATTCATATGTGCATTCACATGCAATGTTCTTGAATATATTGTCGCAATAGTAAAATGTGCTCACAATTTCTGAGCAATAATCCTTGAAAAGTGTTCAGAACGACGATATACCACATTGATCCTCTTTTGTTCGTCCAAATGCGCGAGAAGTGTGGTCATGCTGAGATCTCAAAAATTCTTTCAATTTACTTCAAAGAAAAATGCTTCATAACGTCATTGTAAGTTAGTATGAAAAGTATTGGACAGAAGATTGCATTTATTGTCGTGGTGTATTAAAATTTGAGAGAAAAAACTAGTCTCCATGAATGAGCAGAGGAGTCGATCGTTTTCTTACGAATTCCACTTGCCTCAAATAAATATAGAATGTTGGCCAAACCAAACATTCGGCCAGTGGCTAGTTTGTCACATATTTTTCTCTCCTCTGTCTGACATAACAATAATACGTTGTCCAAAAACTCTTTAACACAGATATACCCTACACGGTTTCATTGTACACAGAAGCGTATCTTTCCTGCTAATCAGCACAAAATATCTACATAACTTATAGGACAAAGGTAATGCTTGGATAGATTTCTGCTTTTGTTATGCTGATGATGGGAATGATGAGTAAGCAACAAGCATCAACTTTAGCTTTTGGCGAAATGTTATACTGATGTTGTGATGTTATGTAGTAAGCAAACACATTATACTATGTACGAACATATAAGATATAAAGCTTGTCTTTGTCGTCTTCAACCCTTTCTTCTTGTCTTCATCTCTTGTTATTCAAGGTATTCACCTCCATAAAAGTATACAAATGTAATAATAACTGTGCATACCTATAATGTGTGCCTTTGCATAAATAAATCATGAATCTACAAAATTTGAGCAATTCTCCCTTTGATACATATGATGTGACAAGGTGCTGGTGGTTCCTGAGTAAAACTGCACCAACAAGAGTCAGAAAATGTGATTATCATGCAGAACCCAATAAGGATATATCAACGTTATTGTAATACCTATCGCAGCCAATCATCGCAGTTTCATATAAGAATTTACACACAATTGTTGTTATTACGAGTTATTATAGGCAATACTTACATTGCATTGTAAGTTAACATTGTTTGAACATTTCATGGCATTGCTTGCTTGGATATTTGGAAGGTAGTACATTTTTCATGCAGACAACTAAGGAGAAGATGATGATGATGGCGGTGATCATTATTAAACCTAGCTGTTTAGTACAACAATTCGGCTCCTTCGACCATTTTCAGATTATCGTCATGTGTTAAGTTTGATCGTAGCTCATACATAGTATATTTTTGATGCAAAATGATGATCCAATCCTTTCATGAACAATAGCAATCTCCCTGTCCTAAGTTGTGATCACACTTCAGGTTTCAGGTTGATGTTGGGTCTCCATTCTCCATAAACGACAGTCGACATTATTAAGAGTTCATGACAACATCGTGTCCGCGTTGCAATGGAATGACGCTCGTTTAAAAGGTCCTTGTTAGTTGTCCGTTTGTGCAACATTTTCTTGTTCATAAATAAACTATGGACTAAACTGGTAGTCAAGTCTGGTGGTAATTGGGTATGTACAAGTACCTTATAATATGGACGGATTTGATAATAAAATAGTAGTAGTGGTGTCACTTGTGGCAGTGGCAGTATAGCTGGCTTTTTGTGTGTATAAATAGTTGTGCATAATGAGAAAATAAAATAGTTAAAAACACTTGTCAGTGAAAAAACGTGCAGTTTTTTGTGCTTTTTTTCTTTGTTCACTTATAAAGTCCTGAGAGAACGTCTCTTTTGAAGAATCATCAAAAGAGTGAGAAAGGTATCATGATATTAACAAAGGTGTTGTCATCTTATTAGCAGAACTGACGATTCCATTGTTGATTTTATAGTGCATGAATTTAATTCAAAAGATGTGTGATGTTTGTCATACTCCCCCTTTTTTGCATGCAATTTATCACATCATCATAATAACCAACGTTCCTTCCATAGTTGCTTCTTGTTTTTCTTTTTATGTGTGTCGCTAAATATAAAAGGTACACAGAAAATGAACTAATACGCACATGTGGACATTTTTTGCTAAAACACACTTACATGCTAATTTCATAGTGACGCCTTTTTATCCAAATATTTGCATGGACAATAATAGGTTTTGTAGGTCTTGTTTATACAGTATTGTCCACAATCTAAATTTCATTATTTATGTTTACCCTTAAGTCAGTCAACCAACTACGTTTCCCTCTTCCTATAATTAAACTATAAAATTCTATATTTTTTGTGAGAAGCCCACTCTTATCCTTGCTAAACTATTCAATAGTTAATTATATTTGGTGTTATGCATAAAAACAACCCGTAATCAGGTTTATATTTGGTTTTCATTGTGGTATACTTATATCCATGTTTTGTTTTTTATTACTGCACACTTAAAAGTGCTTAAATGGATGACGTTAGCATATGCAATGCACCATGAAAGCACGTGTATAACTACTTGTTTGCACACGGTAGAATAAATAGTTAAAACATGCACGAGGGATAGTAAAATAACAATGTAATGTTGCAAAAAATTGTGAATAACAAGCAAGGGTACATCCATTAACCAACTGCAACCACTAAACTGCAGAAATTGCAATAATTTTACATATTGGTAGGCCACTCAATGCTGTAACTGCATAACCCAGCCTGCCAGTGCCAACTAAAGTCTACCGTCTGCGTCGTACAGTAATCTTTTTTTGCTAAACGGAAGCCCATTTCAGTAGTTAGTCCACAAATAAGCAGGCATACTTTCATTTAATTTGTATTCACTCTCATCAGTTCAATAATGTGATTCGCGCAGTCAATAGTGTAGTCATTGTTGGAATGGATTGAGAGATTATCATTTAAGTAATACATAAACCATTAAGCACCACAACACAACTTCTATTCCTGCAATCAGTGCAACACAAGTTGTATACCTGCATTTTATTTATAAGCATAAACATACCTGTGCGTGTATGATAGTTTGGTTGGGTTTATAATGGACATTGAGAGGGAACGTTCTTTTGTTACCTAATATTAGATTTAGCTACTTATGTTCGTTTTTATTACCCCTTACTAGCCTAGTTTATAAGGAATAACAACATCTACTTTATTTGCAATTTTGATACGCAGGTATTAGAACAAACTTTAGTAGAAAATGTGTTGAGAATATTATAATACTTATTAGAACATGCATGCCACCAACATTTACCACCAGACTCGACATGATTATTAATAGGTATTAGATTTTTTATTACTAGTAGTAATTTTTACATTGTAGATCCTCATTTGAGAATTTAAGTGTGCGAGCTAGTTCCCATCATATTAGTTCGTTAGTTTGAGTTGTCGGAATGGAAGCCTCTTCAAACCCTCTGTACAATAAGTTGTAATTGTTGTCGTGAGCAAACGTGTCAGTGATCGACAAGAAGACAAAAAAGCATGCGAAAGAAGAAAATTTTGAATTGCCATGCATCCACCATTCTTATTGTTTGTAACACGAACTGTATGTGACTGTTCGAGTTTACATTTGAAACGGTTGTAAATACCGAACTATATAGTCAAAGTGAGAAGAAGAGTGACAGTGAATTACACGATGAAGAAATTCTTTTGAATTGTCATTGTTTTAGTAAGAAAGGTTTATTCAGCGTTTTTTGTGAAATCGGGATGTGAAGGGAAACGTGATATAAAAAGTGGATACTTCAGAAATTTCGCAATGGAATGTTTTTAAATCGGATACTTGCTGTAAATAAGTTGAAGGGAAGGCTCTCACAAGAAAAAAATCCCGAATATGCATACCATCATCATGAACAACAGTAAACAGCATGATTATTTTTCGTTAGCTTTTCATTATACATTTGAAAAAAGATTTCACAGCAGGAAACATGTAATAAAATGTCTAACATGGTTTTTCTACAAGTACAATGAAAAGTTAATCTGATATATTTGAGAATTTGAATTTTCACCTGAAAACTGATACACACCTACCTCAACCACAACTAGCATGTGAAATTGGCAGTGTTGGGTTTTTAGAAGAGAAGCTGGGGCAAAGAAGAAGACACATGTGTAGATACAGTTTAGAGAGATGTTGAACAATTAGATATATGATTTCGCGTAAAAAAATGTGCCTATTTTTCAAAAAATAACCAAAAAAAGTTGTAATGTTTTAGTTGTTTGTGGTGTTCCTTGAAGTGGCGTGATTAGGCACATTTACGCTCTTTTCTTATTTGTGTAAGAGTTTGAATAGTTTTTAAGAAACTTACCCCAGAGCAAAACATTATTTATTTTCTTTGAAGAATGCGGTTCTTTTTCTTGCAATTTGTAATGCAATAATAGTAATAAAAAATGTACGTTTCGCCTTGTGAAAATGTGATAATGATGACAAGTACCACTTCTAAAAACCAATATACCATGCGTCAACTCATCTTAATCTGACACCTTCCGTTATGGTTCTGTAATTTTGTGTTTGTTTAAAAAATATACAAATGTTTCAATGGATATCTTCTACAAAAAAAGAAGATGCTATTTGATGAGCAACAAAGGATGGCGACCACAGCAAGAATGCACGACCAAGTGGAAAACATACCACACAGTTTCTTACTGCTATTGTTTCCCTTGCAGTTGTAGTGATTCTCTTGAGAGTAATAATTTTAATAACACTGTCATTGTTTCCGCTGATTCTGCTAATCCAGCTGCCCTGCAAAATAGGCAGGTTGACGAGAATCTGTGGTTTGTAAAATTATAAGTCATTATGGTGGAAATAGTGGCTTCAGCTGCGAGTTTAATTGAAGTGAAAGACTGTGCTGATGACGATGGCCCTGTGGCAGAATTAGGGAAGTTTGGTGGAGGTGGGGGTTCGCCAAAGACTGATGGTGTATATTATAGTGATGCGAACGACTGTTGGAAGGACACGAAGGATGATGAAGGTCACCCTTGGAGCTCATACTTTCGTGTGCGCATATACACAAATATAGTGAATGGAAAGTGGAAGCCTGTTGAGGAGCAAGAAGTGTCGCTAAATGTCAGAGAATTTGGATGTAAGTACAAAAAGGCAGTATTATATGTTAGGGGACAGATTGTAATCAGAGAGGCAGTAAAATGGCAGAAAAAATTATGGGATAGATAAAAACGTAAATAGTAATTTTATAATTTGATCTGATGGTTTCTTTTGATAAATGGCTAAAACATCAAATTAGACAAGAGATTTATATTATTGTGGAACAATAGTAAACTCAACATGTCATTTTTATAAATTAAAGAAAGTTTCGAAAGAGTAAAAAATCATAATAATTGACAGATAGATCACTTTTAAATGAACATTGTTTCATTAGTAGTTCTATTTGATGATGTCATTATGAACATATAAAGAGCTGAAAGTCATTATTAGCTCGTTTTAAAATGTAATTTAAAAACATTCATTAACACTTAGGATACAATCTACTGTAGAATACGACTTTGGAGCTTGTCATGATGAAAATTCACTTGTCACTTGACTAAACTACCAAGCGTCTCTGTCGCTTTAATGCTGTCAGCTTTAAAAAGAGGTTATGGTGTAGTGATTACTGCTGAGCAGTGATTACTCAACATATTATCAACTTTTGCTTTATCAGTTTTGACGAATCAAAGAAGAGGCAAAGTAGTAACAAATCACGTATTCTGTTAAACTTACAATAATTTCAAAAGCGTAAGCAAACAAATGTATACATCATATTCTTTCCATAGATCTTTGTGCATGATCGTTTTTAAACAAAACGATTTGGCTTTAGTGAACGACATCTCGTATCTTTGGTTCTCTGACAGAAATTTAAAACATGACGTTTGACGACGATGGTAATCAAGAGCGTTAATTACCGTGAGTAAAGCTCATAAAGTCTTTTTAAAGAACTCCCACTGCATACTACATAATTTGGTATGGCAAATAATGCATTCTTCACGGCAGTTTGACTGTATATTTCGAAAATTGTATAGTTTGATAGTATGAATATATTGTGTAGGTGAACATAATTTAAAAGTAGCTTTCAGGCTTTTCAACGGCAACTCTGTAATAATAAAATACGGAAGAAATGGTTGACTGCCAACTCGTTTTATTTTAAGGCAGTGAATGCAGTACAGAAGCAGTAGGTATCAGCGTCGTCATCATTATCGTCAGTCTATCGAACATGTCATCAAAAAAGTGTTATGCAAAATCACATTTGCAAATGAGATTTATAAAAAGATTTTCTTGTCAACCATGTCAAATGTTTGTAATGACTGCTCCCACTTTGAATTGGTAGTAGAATTAACAGAATTTTCATTTATCTCTTGAATTCATCACTTGGGAAGGGTTTCGGCATCCCTGTAAGACAATCCAATTGACTAGGTGAAATTTATTTAGTAGCAAATTCAACATTATGTTGTTGTTGTTGATCTTCAAATTCCAAATAACATCTATCTCTGTTCGACTGTTTACTAAAAAGATGTTAATGTAAAAGCAAGTACAAGTTTATTATCAGTTGGTCGTCTGACGCCTGCATACAAAACGCACTGTGTGTGAAAAATATTTCCTGTATTGGCCTATCATTTATTTTGCTTTGGTCATTGGCATTAGGTTGTAGGTTATATTATGTAAATAAATTTTGCCACATGTATGCTGTAATTAGTGTATATTTTTGAAGTAAGCCGTTTATATACGCTCTGAATAACATGCTATTTTTATGCAAATTTTCAAATGAATGAGCGCAATGATAAGTACTTTTGCGCATGGAGGCTGTTTCTGTTACTGTTGCTCAATACACTGCCGCCTTAGGTTGAATTTGCTTAAAAAATACTAGTAAGTTTGTTTCAATAAATTTTTGCAGCAGGCCAACTGATTGAGAGTTACTAAAAAACTTATTCTGTTCATCAATTATCCGAATAAATGTATGAGTAGGGAAAAGATGATGATAGTAATTATTTATTTGTTAGGAATCGGGTTATGTAAGACAGACAACACACCCTGAAATGTATTGAGGGTTAAGTAAGAAAACTAGCATACATAAAATCAGGACTGGGTATTAACCTTTTTTATTAGAAATTCGTGATAAGTATTCTAACAATTTTATTGCAATAAGGCTAAGAATTTTTACATGATTTTTTTGACCTGTTGTAAATGATAAAACTACAGCTTTCACATTCGGAAGAGTTGAACTAGGAAATAGCAATTAGAAAACATTAAAGCAAATGCTTGTAATAAGTATACTATAAAATTGAAACCAACATTTTTACTCACGCATTGCATTATTATTCATGAAACATTAAACCAGAAGGAGAGAGTATAAAAATTAACTTATTTACAAGTGATCATTTGAAATGTAGTAAAAGTGACAATAAAAAATGCAATCTGTTTCATAAGCACGTCTCCTTCATTGCTTGAAAATATCAATTTCATTAGAAATTCTACACGTTTTTTGGGAATATTGTGTGTATGAAAAAGTAAAACTATCTTGTTGTTGTACGTTGTAAGTATAACTATTAAATTGATCTGCTTTCTTGGGTCAAACAACGCAAGAAAAATCCGCAAAATAGATAAGATGACCACGTACGGAGTAATATGTCGTGGTTTTTGTTGTAACTATATACTTACCTGTGGGGGTTTGTGTACATGATTTGTTTACAAAAAAAGAACGACTAAAGATAATTATTTCAAAAATATGTACCTAGACACTGCGTCACTCCAACACGATTTTATATCGCCTTTAGACAGACACTGAACTTTGTTCATTTTTTTGACCATATGACCATAAAAGAAGGCATAAATTACGGTTTCTCGCGTCAAAGCATTTTTTTAGATGAACAGTCCCAAACAAGAAGACAATGTTCTAACAATATAACTAACTTGCACACATTCCATCGTCATGTAACTTGCTTTATGGTGTATTCAATTTCAATTATTACCAGTCATTTTTAACATCAGCACAGCCCACACGTTGTCCTACATGACATATTTGAAGAATAAGAGTCCCTTGTTTGTTACTTTCATATAATAAGTGAATATAATGTGATAATTTAAAATGTATTTCTTTTTTATCGTTTACTAGTGTTGTACTATTGTTATAATTATGATCATGAGCAATCATTATGTGATGATGAGGGATATCGTGGTGGCGTCAATGAAAAAAGCAGAAAGGTGTACATTGTATTGTACGAGAGTTTGTCAGCTTTGATTCAGCCATTTTCTTGACTATCATTAATGAGTAGAAAAACACTGATTAGGATTTATTTTGTGATGACCAAAAAATTTCTGACAAGATTTTAATACATTTATTACCTTTAGCTGGCACATTCAAGAAGTAATAACATCTAGTAAAAAAACTTCATAAAACTGTTTTTTCACGACAGCTTTATTGTTATTCCCATATCACGACGAATTATACAGCTATTTATATTAGGAAGTAACATAGTAGTATCATAATGTTATACATAACTTTTAATCACGTCGATAGCGCAGTTTATGTATATTATCTTGGTTTGTTTAGACAAAACTGACCTGTTGTGGTCGAGTATATTTTTGCTACTTACTATTTTATCGTTTCATTTTTATCATTTAAAGTGGTTTAATTATCCATGAAATCTGTGTTTATTTCACAGTAAAGCCCCCATCGTCGTTTTTTTACTTCCTGTGCGATTTATGGTTTAAGTTAAATTCTTCATGCCATCATCCATATTGCACAGGGCATGAGGTTGCAAGTTGGCTTGCATTATTCATTTCGTGATATTTTATGAGTTGGCCGGATGCAACACAACGCTAAAAAAATGTTTATTTTTTGTTATTCTTTTTAAAAGGCTTACATCAATTTTCCACCTGTGTGTTAAATGTATACTATCATTACAGCGAATATTTAATTAAGTGACTGTATCAAGATGGCAGTGCTCATTTTACCGCAACATCGCATCAGTGTAATTAGCCAAGCACGACGCACGGACTCTATATTTTATATCTATTGAATGTCGGCATGAAGTAAAAAAGAGTTTAATCTAAACTATTTGTACATTATTAGTATTAAATTTTTATCCTAAATAGCTTTAACACCGCAACCGCATGCAATATAAATGTATTCAATATTCATTTATCAGAACAGAAAAACAGGGCTTATCATCATCATCTAAAATAGATAGTTGCACAATGTAACGAACGCGCAAGTCGTGAGTAGACATTTGAAATGCACTTTTGTTTATTCGATGGATGATTTATGACTACAAATTAAAAAGAAATTAAACTAATTCACATCTAATTAATTATTTGCTCATTTACAAGTAAATGAGAGGATATCAAGCAAAATGAGGTTGTCGATATAAAATAAAATGCATTTTGTTATATCATCAGCTCGTCGGGTGTACTTTGCCTGACGGGTGATTGAATCCGAGAGTGAGCATTTAGAACAAATGATGTGGTAGCATTAACATGGTTAGAATGCAATTTATGACTTCTAGTGCGAGTGCGAAATTCTAGTGAAGAAATACATTTTATTATTCGCTAAGATTGCAATCTCACAATCGGTAAAAATAGCAATTAGTTTACTATTATTTAACACATTTTTACTACAACAAACCAAAAGTACATTTACCTCATTTGTCTGGAGGAATTTATTTTTTTATGATTTTATTTTAAGGGTTAAGAATTCTCCTTGGTTCAATTAATCTAGCACTACAGGCTGTACTACCTAAAAATCCATACATACCTTCACAAAGTATATTTTGTGTCATTTACAAAAATCCTTGAAAAAACATTTCTTTGTAAAAGAAAAGTGCTACTTTAGAAGCCTACATAGCTGCCTCATGCCTTCACCTTTTGGCTTGTTTTACATTTTACTATCACTTTACACCATCAGTTATGATTCTTGTAATAATTACATGTTCAAATGTCTTAAATAACAACAGCTTCACATATATTAATTTTTATTCTGGTTTATTTTTTCTGGCGAAATTATTTCATTTTCAAATTATTTTCTGACGAGTATCTCAAAGTAAGTTGTTTGAGTTGAAGTTATAAATAAACCAAAATGTATGTTCTTTATTTTCTATGATGTTCGATTTCGCTATGAAAAGAGATTGTAATAATAGTTGACGAAGCTTTGATTGGATTTCATTTCACTACTGGTATTCTTTTCTCTCAACGTCAGTTAGTCAGTTAGTTTCAAAATAAATTATTGATAATGATATCTTTTAAAATGTCATTTTTAGCTGTTAACGAGTCTCATGAATATATCGTATGTACAGATTATTTTGCAACTACGTCAGTCTTTTTTTGATTTGAGGAGATTATATACTATACAAAATGAACGTGGTTACGTTTTTATTTTGTTTTCAGTCATAAAAGGCAAGCGTATCAAGTATCAACGAACGAACCAAAGTTACTACTTTGTTCTTTTTCTAGATGTGTTCTTCTCATTTTCTCGAAGGTTACGTTACGGATTCCTCAGCCCACACACTCATATACTTTTTATTGTGTCATCTGACATAAATTTAGCTTTACATAGTTTTCTTTTGGCTCTTGTTGATGTCAGCTCTTTTTGATAATTGCGTAGGACTGCAAAGGATTGCAGAGACGGTCGGTAAAATAATAACAAGGAATGCAAAATGCAATGCAATTACAACTTGTGTGTGGATTTCAACACTTGATACCAGCGGAGGAGTATTTTTTATGAATATGTTGATATTATGGATTCCCTTGCAAAAAAAACTTTTTAGAGTACTGTACCATGTAACTCCTTTTTGAATTTCAATAGATTTCGTTCATCGCATCTTTCACATAATTTGGTGTCTATTAACTTTAAATTATGAATGTCCTTTTAAAAGAGAAAGAAAAAAATCATAAAACGAATTCGTGATTGTTAGAGTGTCACTTTGAATAAAATGACATCTATAACAGTCATATTTTAAAATAATTGTTTTTCAAATTGAAAGAAGAAAGCAGCAGTCTTTTACACACTATTGTATTTAAACTGCAATCATACCGAAATCTCTAATTTCTCCTAAAGGACTTGACTGCCAAAAGAGAGATGATTGCCACGTTTACTAATTAGCCCTTAAATATATGTTTTTTCGAACTGTTTAGAGAAATTCTCTTGTAAACATAATTCATTCTTAAAAGATTTTTTCAATACTATCATGTTTTTCAAGGCTAATTAAGTAAATTATGCTTAACGCGTTTCTATAAATGGAACATATATTATTGATTGTGGGAAGCAATGTAAATTGACGCATCATAAAACTTTATTTTTGCAGTCTACGTCAGTCCACGTTCACTTTTTATAAAAGTTATTGGCTATATTCTATAGAGCATATCCGCATTTATCAAGTACACACGAGCTAATTTTATTTCAACTTGAAAAAATACTTCCGCTTATAAATACCGGCTTTTGTTTCGAATTAATATAGTGGCTAGCTAGTGTAAGTTGCACTTGCACTGCGTATTTTAATGCTGCAGTAGCCGCTCATCCCTCATTCAAAACAATTTTCTTGTCGAGTTGTAAATTTGTATGTTCGCAATTTTATTGCACTTTTTGCTTTCAACCTTGACTTACATCCATCTTCATCAGTTACAGTATTTTGTAGGTTGTTTCAAGGAAAAAACATAGTTCTCACTTTTCTCATTCTGAAAATTACTCTTGTCTTGAAATGTATAATAGAACACGTACCATGTAATGTGTATGCATGCATTCATTCAATTCTTGAAAGTAAATTCAAGGTACGCTTAAGTACAACTTTTCTTTTCAAAGATTAAACCATTTTTACGTAAACAATCATCAAATATGATCATGATCATCTGCTATTAATTCATGCACCGTCTAGTACACACGTACGAAATATTTTTTTGTTGCAAAAATTAATGCATTCAATTTCTGGCTCACGTTTCAAGTTGTCACTATCGTTAGACTACTAAATTGCTCTTTTATGTCATTTGCTAGAATTCCCTCATGATTCATGAATGATCATGGATTCTACAAAAAGGATTTTTTTCAAATCAAAACTAAACGATCTGAGCTGCTTCATTTTTTAACAGACTTTGTGAGACGGAAAAGGTGTGGTGCCTATAGGAGATGCATACCACCAGAGATAATTTTCTGCAGAATTTTGTTTGATTTGAATGAATGAAAAATAACTGTAGTTTTGTTAATGTGAATATAGAATTGGCAAAAGGCTCCTGAAATGTTTATGCAAAATAGAAGTAATGAAAAGTTGTTAAAAACCAATTAGATATCAATGAGAGATATCTGATAAAAATGTTAAAGCACATTCATGGGCGTCTGCTGGCTGCTGTGTCTTGGCATTTCATTATGATTATGATAGTTTGATAAAATTATGTGTAAAAAGGAATGCTCCTGTCCTGTCTTCACCATCATTGTTATAATCATTACCGGTCGAGCAGTCAAGTTGAGGAGGACGATGTGAGAGGAAGATCGTGCAAACACTAATAACTGTAATAAGGATTTGCATTATGGTTGATTTGAAGCGCAAATTATGATTCTAACTTATGAAAATTTGCATATGTGAGAATCTTCCATTCACAAAAAGTTGATATCTAAATGTTCACTTAATAGCTAGCAGTAGACGATATTTTTTATTAATTACACGCTCGCGTCCATGTGCGAATGAGTTATTGCTGAAATGTACTGTGAAATTGTACGTTATTTAGCCAAGTTGATGAGTTCAATAAGCTGTTTTCTTGATAAGTACAATAATTTTCTTTGCGTGCCCAGCTAACATGCATGTATTTTTCATTATGTACTAAACGCTACACTCCTAAAAAATTCACAGGCACTTGGGTGTACATTGTACATAAAATGTTGAGAATTTTCTCTTTTGCTGACTATGTGGTACTGACAATATTTTTTTATAATTCAGCGAGAAAAAAGCATGAATGAAATAAATGAATTATTGTCATAAAATTATAAATAATAATGGAAAACGACATGAAACAATGAAATTGGAATTGTTCATTTTCAATCAGCTCAGCTATAACAGTTAATAATAATTTATGATACTTCTACAACTCTGACTGCGTCCTGTTGCTTCACACTCTGTTGTCTTTTTAAATTCATGAAATGCATTGACAAGTACAAATTGCCATACAAAAGCACTTTTATTTTTATGTTATAAATGACAATTACTCATTTTTCATTATAGATGACAATGAAATCTTCAACAAGCCATTGCCCTTGCCCCCAGCTAATGCCTCTGCAAACGAGTCCTTGTACGAGGAGCCCATTTATGGAATCACGAATCAACTTACTGCCACGTACAGTGACAGTGGGAAAACTGCAAACAGTCCTGCCGGGGCCAGTCCTGGAAAAAGAAGAAGTTCGGCACCCGCAGCCCCACCACCTTTTCTGCCAAATAAACTTGTAAATGGGGTATTGATATCCAAACCCGGATCAATTTACAGTCATTCACCTTCAGTCAGCTCAGGAAGTACGTATGGCTACAGTAGTGGTAGCGTCAATGAATACGGGGAGTCAAATTCACCCTCAAAGTATGGTCCTTCATCTTGTCAAACGGTGGCCAGCTCAGGTTCCACCAGCACAGGTGCAACGACATCCTCTGGCATTGCCTCAAATGGTCCAACTCCTGATGGAATGTCCATTTACGGAATCAGTGACAAATTACCTCCAACTCCACCCAGTAAATTCTCTTCGATAGCCAAAACAGCGGGGAGAAAAATTGCCAAGAAATTTTTGGGTATGAGGAAGAACTCAAAGGGTGTATTGGAAGAACCTTTAGCTTTGTTTAATAGCCCACATAACGTGGGAGATTCTTCAGATAGTGGCACGTCCCATTCCCCGACAGTTTATGCACAAGGGTCAAAAGGGCCTAACCCTTTAGTCACGAATTATGACAGTACTAATCAAAACAGCGGGAAAGTTAATGGAGGAAGTCAAACTAATCATTATGGTGGCAGTGTGTGCAGTAGTACACAAATAAGACGACCAATTTCCCGACCCAGCATACCTCCACCAGAACCACCTAAATATGAGTGCAGTACGGGGTCAGGAATGCCTGCGGTACCTGATAAGGACAACAACTACAACATCTATGACAGCAAGAGGAACGATGATGACTATGATGATTCAGATTTTTACGATTCTGATTCAGAACTAATTCGCAACTTTGTTTCTCAAGTTCAACCAATTTATTCAATGGAGGAGGAACCTCTTTATCAGTATTATACATATGGCATCTCACTCAAGGTAAAAAACTCATCTATTTTTTTAATCAAAAACGAAAATTCCTCTTTTCAAACAAGTCATACATTTTTTGAGTTGAGTTTTCAATGTTATGTATATTGTATTGCCAAGGATGATGATGAATTGATGATGGTGATGATGTGCTTCATTTCATCGTGGTAGCTTGTTTACTTGCGTGGGTCGCAATCACCGTCATCATCATCACACAATATTCATGCTGCTTTCATTATGATGATTATCAGCAATTTTAAGCTATTATAAGCAAGTAAAAAGAGTTTTTTGGGGTAATCTCAAGGATTCATCACATAAAAAATATGAAAAAAGAAAAGTATATTGACAGTTTAAATGTAATGATACTAATTTGTGTGCATGTTCTTTTGTTATCAATTGCTTTTCCCCAGCCGGATGATGACTATCAACCTGTGATTCCTAAGAACTTGGGGCTTACGTTAGATATGCTAGTTCCTCGCGTGGGACAGCGAACTCTTTGGTGCGAACTTCCTGGGGTGGTTTCCTCCGGGATCCTTTCAATTCTCTCTGACAAACAGAAGCAACTTCAAGAAGCAATTTTTGAAGTACTCACATCGGAAGTGTCGTACCTAAAGTCCCTTGACGTTTTGATTTTGCTATTTTACAAAAATGAGGAGCTGCTTGGCGTTTTAACTGAAGAGGAAAGGGGGTATTTATTTGGAAATATTGAAGATGGTAATTAAATAGAAAAATTTTACCCTAAAAATATGAGGTTGGTAATTTTAGAATGATGCAAAGTATGAATTAACATATTTTATTTGTTTTTTAGTAAGGGACTGTTCGCAAGCTTTTCTATCAGAACTGCTGGGAAAGTGGGAGGAATCATGGTACATTCAAGAAATTGGCGAGATAATTTCCCGTGCTACTGAAACAAAGTTCTCCGTGTACAAAGAATATTGTAGAAACAAGCCATATCAAGACAAAACGATGCAACGACTGAGACACACGAGGGACGAGTTTGTCACCGTAGTCAAAGCTATTGAGGAAGATGAAAGGTGCCAAATGTTGCAAGTTGACTCTTTCCTCATGCTCCCAATGCAAAGAATCACAAGACTTCCTCTTTTGGTGAATGCTGTTATTCAAAGAACTGCACCAAGTAAAGAAAAGTGCAAATGTGAAGAAGCGCTAAAGTGTCTAACTAACGTAAGTAAATTAAAGCAATTTTTTATAATGAAAATGATGGTTTTAATAATGATTAATGATAGTGATGGGATGGTGCGATAGCTATCACGAGTGTGAAAAACGTAACGTGAGAAATCTAACATGATGATGATGTATGCATTTTATTTGCAAAATAGCTCGTCTTGTCATGCAATGATGCAGCAAGAGAAAGTCAAGATGCTGAAGAGACGATGGCGATTTTGGAGAAATTGGAGTTCACAAGGGGTATCAAGGCATTGCCAGATTTGGGTGCGTTTATCATGAAAGGAGACTTTATGAAAAATCCATTTGATCAAGGCCGAGGGAATCAAATTAATTGGACGTTTAGAAAAGCAAAGAGAACGTTTTATTGGCTTCTCCTATTTTCAAAGCAGTTGTTGGTGGCCAGAAGAAAGGCGTAAGAAAACTAGTTTATCATTTTTATTAATCTGACATGATCTGTTATTTGTGCGACCTCCCTGTTTCCTTATTGGATTATAAATGAGTTATGTATTTTTTATAATAACTTGTGCATACAGGAACGGAAGATTTGAGATTATTGATATGATTGATCCCCTTGAGTCAAATATTAAAGCATTGCCAAATCTGGAAGGAGTATCAAAGGACTTTAAGCACTTTTTCATGCTACATTTCAATAGGAAAGAGACTGTTTACGTAAGTTTAAATGACCATGAATATGACAACCTCTTCAATCAAACTTGATAATGTAGCTAATTTGTTTTACTAAAAATTATTCTTTGGTATAATTAGTTTTTAGCTGCTAGAACGAATTCAGAAGTGGAGAGATGGAAGTCAAAGTTGGATGCAATTAAACCAAAAGAAGAGTTGAGAGTAGAAGCAATATTCCCCTATGATGCCCGTCGACCGGATGAAATGACTTTTAACGTTGGTGATGTAATTCGCGTTTCTCAAATCCAACCGGATGGTATGAAATGACTCACAGTTTTATGTAACTGTAAAAGTTTTATGTAATACGTTGGATGAATAATGATGTGGTTTTAAATTTCAGGTTGGTACTTCGGAACAAAACTTGCCACCGGTGAATCCGGCTGGTTTCCCGGAAATTATTGCTGTGAAAATGCTTCATAATCAAATCCATGCACCTTTCATAATTTTGTATTTTAAGTGTTTTATAATATTTTTCGCTAACGTTTCATTAATTTATAAATATAATCCGCACTATTGTTTCTGTTAACCACACATATTTGTTTTTGAAATTGTTGTATTCAAATCTTTCATGTTTTTATCAAATGTGCCAATCTGTTTTAATCTAAATGTAAGTTTATGTAAAACTAAAAAAATGTAATTTGTAATTGTACGTGAGCATGTAACTTATATTGGGATCGCGTTGACTAAGACTTGTAGAATTTATACCATTGCATTGTTTTATATTGTTTTATAATCTCAAGATATATTTTGCGAAGCAAAAATAAAAGGAAAGGAGAGTTTTTCCACTGTTGGAATTCAAAAGACAATAATGTTGTAACAATGAAGAAACTTTATAATTATTTGTATGATGCCGAATACGGAACAAAAGATCTTATTTACTAAGTTGTATTGTAAGTGACCCACATAGACTCATCAGCCATTCATCATCATTGCATTGATCTTTTCATTTTGGGTGAACAAATTGTAATTAGGACACGTTTTAAAGACATCCATTTCATATAATTTGTCAGTTTAAATTATATCATCCAAGACGTGATTATTCATTTGATAATTAATCCGAGCAGACATATAGGTAGCCCATCCCATTTCCTCAGAATTTTGTGAAATTCCACTAAATTATGTGTCATTAGGTTTTCTGTTTAACAAAAAAACAAACACAACGACATCGCATTAAAAATTATAGACTACTATAAAATGCATTTAAGAAGAGGGATTACTAGTAAACTAGTATTTCCGATACTCGCATCTATTTTCAGCGCAGTGAGTTCGCAATTGGCCACATGGTCATCGGTTTATGAATCTCCGATCATAAAAGAGCCAAAGCCAGGATGGGCTCGTTTCTGTAAAGGTGACAAAGTTTACGATACATTTGCGAATCAATGTCCTGTTGGGATATTTTGGAACAGCACAAAGCAGAATACAGAATGGGACTGTGTATGTACCAGAGGTCCATGGCGGAGAAGTTCGGGGTGGTGCAGTGATGAAGATACTCAGCGCTTTACGCAAGGCGATGTCACTTGCTTTACCCCTGACCCGGTAACTTACCTAATTTATATAGTTCGTATTTTAAACTGTTCAGGAACATTTTAAATAAGAGCAATCTTCAACTAGCACTTCAATACTCTTTTTCTGTATCCCCCCGTAAGTATGACCCCATAATGAATGACACCACTATCAGATATCAGTTTGTCTTTGCCTCCACAAACACTTGCTTCGATAGGTACAATGGGTTATTGAACCTGAAAGTCATAAAAATGTTTTTTAATACAGGCTGAAGGTCAAGGACCCCAGGCAATGTACTATGTCGGGGATCGGTTCAGTGCATGGGACTCAAGTCTCCCCATTTTGCTAACGGATTATAGAGCTGGAATTCCTGTTCGTAAAGGGGACTTTAGTGTGGAATGGGAAATATCTCAAAGAAGCAGAAAGGAGCCTGGTATTCTCATCTATCGACCCCGTGATGATTGGGCAGTACAGGATAAAATGAACACCAAGCTACGACTTTGTCTTCGTGCACCGGAAACATTTAATGAGGAGACTGAAGGGCTCTTCATTTATAACGTCACCAAACTTTTTAAAGAGGATGGAAGCGCTCAAATATTTCAGTTGAGCATCAGTAGAGGTTGTTTTAGCTGGAACGAGCATGATGAAGCAGTTTGGGAAGAGGTGCTTCCTGATAACCTGCTTGACAAAAACATGATTGTTCAAACTTACAATCAGAAAACTGCCACAGGTATACTTCAGCGTAATTTAATTTAGGTTTTAATCGCTTGCTTGCTTGAAAATTATTATTGCAATTGAAATCGCATTAATTTTTATGATATTTTTGTAGCTCAATGTGTGCAGTGCATGGTGAAACCAATACCACCACCTCCAGAAGCCGATATAGACGGAGGTCCCTTAGAAGACAGAGAAGAGTTCACAATTTATGATTTGAAGAATGTAGCCGTGCTAAAAACTGAAATTGATTTGCAGTCAGAAAGACTTGGTTTGTATTGGGTCCACAGGATGCTCCAAAATGGGAGTGATGTGGTGGTCGGCAATTTCCAAGAAATGGAAATTTTAACAAGATCTGCTATCATGGCGCTGGAAACTTGTAATACCACTATGATTCCACTGGAATTTTACCAGTACTTTTTAATCATGTTTAGAATGCTTTTATCCGAAAGTTTCAAGAAATTTCCACCAAAAGGGCCAATCAGTGAACACTATTACTCCAAAATTAATGAAGTGCTCGCAAAATGCAAGGATAGACAGCTTGGCCTTAACTTTAAAACAGGAGATACTTGTCCCCCACTTGTATGAATTGAATACATTTTTAATGAATCAAATCAATTTATTCACAAATCAAGCATTAAAATATTCTTATTTTGTTTAGTACGAGGAATATAGTGTAGACAATGGAACTATTGAAATTGAACCCGTGCAAATTAATATCACCAAAGATTACACTTCAGACAAGGGACGGCATGATTTCTTACTGGAGTTTATCTGGAGATTAAATACATTTTTGCATTACAAGTGCTTCCAAGAATTTGAATCAAACTCTCTTTTGCTTGATGTAATTCAGCAACAACTTGAAGCAGTATTTACAGAGGACTTGATTTTAAGATGGTACAATTTTTAATTGCGGATTTTGAAATTTTGAAATTTTGATTTTAAAATATTTAAGCTTTTTAATTGCATAATTTTACTATGTTTTGTGTAGGTATAATCCTGGAGCCTCATTCCAAATGTACAGTTTAATTTTCGAAAATCATTTGGATTTGGATTCTGTGATGAAGAATTTCCAGAGGTGTGTCATCGCAGTACATGATATTTCCCAGTACCCTGGATGGCTTAAAAGACCCATTGATAGACCGGAAGTAACAACAAAGAAGCCACCTAAAGGACCCAATCGTTCTAAGAGGCTAGAAATAACTAGAAAAATTAAAATCATGCTGAGCTTCTTTGTGCAACATGTAAATACGCTTTTACGCAATTTAAAGTTTTTAATATTTTCCATGATCCCATTTTGCGTAGATCTCTGATAAAGCCTGAATCTATCCAAAAGATCAGAAGGTAAGAGTTACAAATATTTATGTCCTGATTGATAGATACGAACTTTTATTTAAAAGAGATCATTTAAAGACATATTTGAAAATTTATTAATAGAAAACGTGACGCGGAAGGAGAGGCCGGTGAAACTTCCGGTGACGGTGACTATTACGATTATGAGGAGGAGGGGCCGAAAGGACCTTACAATCTATTTTCTGGTTCCGCCGCTTGCATGAAATCGATACGGACATTTATGATGGATACAGACAAAGAAGCTGACAGCACATGCTGGTGAAGAGTTTAAAAAAATATAGCATTTAATTACTATGTCCATTAACGTTTTTTATCTTTAGCATAAGTTGACTGGAATAATTTACAATTTAGGATAACACCGAAACGTACACGTCGACATTAAAAAGTTTATTTGTTCAAAATGATGTCCTCAAATATCCTTAATGCCTTGTATTGCATAATAATAAAATTTTCAAAACTTTTAGTACGAGCTTTTTTAACACGTACTACATAATATATTAACATTCTTCTTAATCCTTTCCTTTGATCATCAATACATCCGTCATACCTTCCATTTTTCATGCTTAACATTAAAATGTGTACTTACACATTACACGCTATTCACTCGCTATTGTTTGTTTGCATTTAATTTTAGCGTATTGTGAGATATTTCTATTTAAATGCTATTTAATGAAGTAAAAGTTAAAGATGAAAAATTAACGTGTGGATTGGACTAGAGGATTAATTCTGAAGGATTAACGTAACGGTACTGTTATTTTTTAATGTATTCTGGAAGTTCATAAGGCATCAAGAGAGTATAATTGTGCAAAATGGAGGTGATTTAACATGCTTATTTTTTAACATGCTTCTAATTCTTATGCAACCGAATCGAAAGTGCTCACTGCACTCCATTTTTTTGTTAGTGTCGGTGTCCGGAATTCAACATTTCAGCTAGTGTTTCTTTTTGCATTGAATAGTTAGACCAGGAATTGGGATTTAGCATGATAAAAAAAGTAGATATATCGAGCCTCGTACTCGTACGCCATCATCATCATCGCATAAAAACCTTTTTGTATAGCTTGAAGAATACGTGCTGAAATGCTCAATAGTTGCGTTACAAACATCTTTACACAATAGACAAGGCACGGCTCGGCTGCTGGAATACAAAGTTTAAAGCTACATTCAACATTGAAGCAGAAGACGAAGATTTGGTATTTCTTGTGTAAAAACTGCCTTGCCACAGGTTGAAATAATTTTCACAGCCCATCTGATCAGAAAAACCCATCACAGACCCAGAGATCCTCGTGAGAAGATATTTTTTTGTACAAGATTGATTTGGATTTGATCAAGTGTTCAAGAGGTTACTAATTTTGGACAAGTGTGAATGAGAACTTGCACCTTGCACATTTACTGCCAATCAGTATGGATAGCTCAATTTCGGTAAGATTTAAAGATTTTCTTACAAATTCCTTACACAAAACTGATTTAAAAGGTGTCAAATAGCAAATCTGTGTATAAAAAACAACACACTACATAAATACCTACTCACCACACCACAACAACACGATAGGCACATTCATTTATCATTATCTGTGTGTACACCTGAAAATCAACACTATTCACTATTTGTAATCAGAAATCCTATACAGATAATGTGGACAGTGAACGGGTTTGTTTGTAACATGATTAAAATTAATTAAGTTTCGTAATAGCCAGGGCCTAGGCCCTAGGCTGGCTCGTTGGCTGAACAAGGTTGTGGGTTTTGCTTGTTTGCTTGACTTGACTCCTGTTTAATACATCAACTTTTAGTAAATTAATTATAATTTCGGCACTCACACGTGCATTTTAGAGTCACTAAAAGTATGAAGTAGCAGTAACTTCTTTACCCGTTTTGGTTCATCCCCACAAACCGTAAAGCCCCGATAAGCCAGAAATGTACCAAATTATTGGGTTACAAAAATGTTAACCAATACATTAATGGAATTTTAATGCCTTGACCTTCCACTACAAGTTAACTCATTTACGATTCATTTGAGTATTTAAAAATCAGTACATGACATAAACAACGTAATTGTAATAATAACTAATCCGATTACTGTAAAAGTTAACCATTTTCATCAGTATTTTGGTACATGCTCAGAGGTGCACGATGCACACTCACCTACTTGGCTGGTTACTTAAAAAACTCGTTCATACGGGAGCATTATTTTTTTATTGGTTGCATCAAATCAAAACATCATGTGTTTTGGATCACTGAAAAACTGAACATTTAGCGATTTCAAAATGTGACATGGTGAAACATTTACTGTTTTGGTTTGATTGGACGCAATTTTAGTTGTCAATAGATGTGCGTTATTAGTCATCTCTCAAAATATAAGTCTTGTGATGTGAAGTATGCATGGATGGTGTGAAATGTGATTTTCATTGCATTGCATTGATTGTACACAAATAAGTAGTTCTTTCTTTCCCTTTTTGTTTGTTATTTCAGTCACTCTTTTAAAAAAAGTAGGAAATCTATACCGAGCATGTATAGTTTGTCCAATGTAAAATTATTGACTAATTTTTGTACTTTAGCTAATAATAAATGCTTGCCAAGATTAAGTTCTTTTGTTTGTAACTATTTAACAATTTGACAAGCTTTAGACAGCTTGAAGGAGTCCACTTTAAAAGTGGTCATAGTCAAGTCCACGTGTTAATTAGTAATTTACTGGTACAGTAAAAACACAGTTAGTGGAAAAGTACTTACTGTGTTAGTCTAGTCTAGTCAGTTCTTTAGTCTAGCTAGTCCCAATTTTCCTGTTTTGGAGAAAAAGGATTGCGGATATCTCTGATTATTTCGTGGTTCGGTCGTGGTGACTGGTGACTGTACTTGTACTCAATCATACAAAAGAAAACTAGTCGAATCAACAGAATAGAGTAGCCTTTGCACCTGGAATATTAAGACATCCAATCAAACTACGAGAATTCTTCAGAAATATGTTATCTTTACAGGATGAAGTCCCCCTTAGCGCTGCGGATTCAGAACTGGTTAGTTTATACTTAACTTCTAGTTTTACAATTCAGATAATTAAGTCTGCATGGGCATGAATCAATTAAAACTGCGCAATAAGTTTGCTATTTATACTTTGTGTGTGTGCTAATGCTAATTGAGTATTGATTGAGCATATGTAGAACTAAAATTGAAAGCTCGCTTTCCCCCTTTTACGAGGTGCACTAAACCTACGACCATAATAGTAATTTTGAGTTGTTCCAGAATTTTGACCAGCGAAAATCTCAACTTCCTAGCTTCAGCAAAATAGCAACTTAACTTCTTTTGTTTTTTTAACTTTCTTATCACTTTAAATTGCATACTTATTGTTGTAGCTTTTCCGTACTAACATACTCTTGCTGGTCGTATGCATAATCTCAGAGTAATCCCAACAAAATAATAATCAATCGATTTTTGTATTGCATTTCTCATTGCAGCCGGATATGGTGCCTGTCTCCATCCGATCGAAGTACCCAGAATTCCAGTGTTATTCTCTGGAAAGGGTACTAGCTGGATTGCTGCTCACTTGGCAAGAGTTTTTGCAGCTATTTGATGTGGGTAGATTTTTGTTTGGCTATTCATTATGAAGTGGTGTTTTTGTCTATAAGACACTACCATTTACAATTATTGTTTAATTTTTAATACATTATTTTACAGATTCGTGTTAATCCAACGGATTACTACATTATTGGTTCTAACGGTGCCAGGTCTGATCTCACCCAAAGGGTATGCCATTATGACAATCACAATGCAATATTTGTTCTGCTATAATGATAAGTGTTCATAGATCGAATATAAAATGCAATACTAATTTGTCTACAGATTGGGGACTACGTGAGTACATTCAGGAGAAAGATGAAGGTGTATCCAGTTACTTTGGAGCGTGTGAATCATGTAAATGATACGAGCAAGGGACCAAGGTTGTCTACAGAGAGTAATGCGTCAAAGGTTGACACTGCCGTGGATAGTTCCAAATCGGGAAGTCCAAGCGCCAAGAAGCTTAAATTAATGGACCAGGAAAAAAGCAGGGTAATGCGAAACACATCTTATTTCTCCAAATGAATATAAACGAGTAATGGCAGGCAATGATTGATGACTTAATTGGATTTAATATAATTGAATTGTCTTTGATTTTACAGAGGAACCATCGTAAGACCACAAAAGAGTCTTTAGCAAAGATCGCCCAGTGTGTTATCCAAGAGCAGTCAACTTCTTCCGGAACCAAACGTCCGTCAATTTCCAGTGTGAAGAAAGAACCTAAACGTGGATCAGCGAAATCAAGATCTCCTACTCCTCAGACTAATGATCCTGCCAATGCTGATGCTGCTTCAACATCATCGGACACGCAGTCAGTAAAAGCTTCGGATTCAGTCAATGTGTCTGTGACGACTATAAGGCTTAGTGCTGACCAAAGCCAATTAAAGAGTGCAATCCCGTCCACCTCTTCAGGTGTGGTTAAGAGAGGGAGAAAGCCGAGAAAATCTCTCAAATCTCGACGAAGTACGAAGGAGTCTGCTGTTACGACAATTGTAAGTTTACAGATATTACATTTATTGAGTCGTATTCGAAGAGTTAATGCCACTATTTTTCAGCTACATAACAAATTGTTATTTTTGTAGACCCAGGAATCCAACATGGACAGCTCGGAATCAGATGACATTGACGAGGTCCCTACAAAGGACAAGAAGAAACTGTTGAAGCAAAGCGTACTAAAATATCTGACTGACAAAGTTTCTCCTCGCAGTGTAAGTACTTGTCTTACTTAATAGTTATGACTTGTAAAAGTTCCAATTTTCAAGGAAAATGCCAAGTACTTATTTTGAGCGGTTTATGTTTTTGTTTCAGTTTTTGCGAATAAGGAACGAATTAATGAATTTGCGAGAACAGGAGAAGTACTTCAAAGTTACAACCGTTGTTCCCCTCACCGCAGGGATGATGGAGCAATCTCTTTGTAGGAAGTTGTCATCAGAGTAAAAGGTATCTTTAGGATTTTCGTAAATTACGAATCGTGATCCCCCTTTTGCTAACGAACTATGGCCTTATTTTTACCAAGTCAAACATTATTGAAGTGGAGTGCATTTTTGCTACAGGGTTGAAAGATTGTAGACTATTTGATGAAAGCGTTTATATGAAAAATTAATATATGATTATTAGTTACTTGTCTATTATTATATATAGTTATTACATGAATTATATATAACTATAATGTATTATTACTTGTTCCATTAGATCGCTAGTACTGTATAGTATTTTGTTTACTATTGTTTGTCGATATGTACACTTTTTGGATGAATTAATCAATCAAAATCATGACATTTTGTTACTCTTTCGTATTGTAATATCGTTTTGTATTGCATTTAATTAATTATTAGAAGAAGTATTGAAAATAAAAATGAAAAACTTGTCTTCAGATGTCTCTCGCTTGCTTTATTTAAACTCGGATGCAAATTCAAGAATGGTATTTTCGTTGTTCTTTTTGGCTTTACTTTATGAGATGTTGCTGTAGTCAGTTTTTCATTTGGAGTAGTTGAAGTTGGAAATATGGATTTTGGTGTGGTTTTCTCAGAAGGTTTCACAAGATTACACATTTTTTGTGGACAGTCATGCATATTGTTAGATTTCACGCATCTATTAGTCACATAAATGGATCCATCCGGACAAAAATCCACTTCCGGTTCAACACCTTT
>JAQFXM010000660.1:0-44220 GCA_034693345.1 Entomobrya multifasciata | reverse complement strand
AAATCTACACCTATACATTCAGAATTTTGTCGAAAAATATAACCATAAACCTTAACCAATCACTTCTCAAAATCTAGACTTACGTATACATACATATAATACATAGTTAGACCCTTGAAGCATGCTGCTTACTTAAACCACCATACGATGTAAATATTTTTACATACATTTTCGCTCATAAAATTTCCATCACAGCTACAAATTTCATATTAAATAAAGCCAGAATTTTTTCCTGAATTATCAATCTAAAACAGACGAATACTGATTTAATATTTTCATCTGATTTGACGGTAAACATATAAATATCTCATTGCATATGAAAAGGCCGGTAGCGGGTAGTTTCTTTCAATGCTTGTCAATAGGATATTTTGTTATAAATGTAACTCTGAACATATTAAATAACTAAGCCTATATCAAGCCACGAAAGTATAGCGAATTCATTCTGGTTTGATTAAAGATCAGTTGGTTCAAGAAATATTTTTAATGATTAATATGTTTTCATAAATAAGTCAAATCACGTAAGAACTTATAAACATAAACGAGTAGCTCTACCATTTTCGATAAAACTAATATTAGTACTAAAATGTGATAGCATTGCCAGAGGATATTTTTTCGTGAAAATTTACAAACCTTGCACGTGAATTTGTAATTGAAGCATTTTTCTGAATGTTCTTAAATTCTGTTTGTTCAGTTAAGCATTTCACAAAAACTTTACTTTTTACCAGAAATTAAAAAAAACTGTTTTGAATATTCTTAACAATTTAGGAAGAGGGTCAAACTAGGTTTGGAGACAATTTTGTTTTACATATTAAAACAAAGTAATGTTTTGGAATACTAATTTTTCAATTTTTTTTGTTCAACCAATTCATATATACCCACTGTATTTGTAAATATAGTAGGTATATATAGTATGTTGGTGAGCCAAATCCCAAAGACAATTTTTTCACACAGATTTTTCCTGGAAATAGAAAGAATGGCACCGGCAACAAATACACTCATTTTGTAAATCAAATAATTACAAATAATTTTTATTTGATGAATGGTATCTTCAAAATCATTAAGTAACTGGTCAAGCTTGTTCAACAATGTCTTAGTAGGTGGACGTCTGCTATCGAGTTTATAGATTTAAAAACTTATTTCAATAGCAAACCACCTCCGAAACGCCCCCATGACATTGGTCGACCTAAATTTTCAATAGTAATATACAAATTGAACTTGACCGATATGTTTTTGCCAACAAGACATTTGTAGATTGGTGGTAAAAATTTAAATCCTTGATATAAAAAGATGATAGGATTTGATAAGGAATAATCAAAAAGTGTAAAATACAATTAATGTAACAGCTCACCATCCAACTTATGTTGAGAAAAGTAGTTAAAAATTTAAATTTGCTTTGAATATAGAACAGTAGATCATTTCACCATTTGAGCACAGCCAATATCTGTTGTACAGGCATTGGATACGAATAATTTATTGTGGCGATTTAATCAAAACGAATTATGATCGCAGAAGACGTAAAAAGTTGTTTTCTAGTTTTACGGCTTTCTAATCACAAATTTACTTTCATGTATTCTGTTAAACCAGCTTTCAGAAAGTGAAAATGACATAACTTTGAGCAGAAATACCCATGGAGTCAAAAGGTTGGGCAGTTAATTATCATATATTAGTAAGGTACTATAGCCGGAGTATGAAACAGACCGTCATTATTTGTTGGATGGCACTCTTCCTTAGTAAAACAACATGAAATGAGAAAATTACTTTGATCTAACCCGAACAAATCTTATGCTAATCGTATGAATTTATTTTCCGGACAAATGTTTTACTGTATTCTTAAGCGCAATTAATTTTTAGAATGCATTAGATCGTTTGACCAGATACACCTGGACTTTAAGTAAGCATTAACCTAAATTAGCTCCTCCAAAAAATTTCCTCCGTCAACAGATATTTTAAAATGTAGTCAATGCTAAGTGTATTTTCAGCATTGGGTTACATACTCTAACTGGACTAAGTAAAACGTACGGCGGGCCTAGATCAAATCACTGACTATTGTCTCGATTCGCCCAGAATAAGGCCCATGTCTCATTTATTTAGATAAGGTTTTGGGGAAAAGTACTTAAATATTTAAGCAAGAATACGAACAAGTAGTTAAACATATAAAGTGGCATTGGATAAAAAGTAATTTAGCATTTAAAGAAGAATTGGAGAAAGTAATAAACGTTTAAACAAGGACTGAAAAAGTAATTAAACATTTAAACTAGCTTTGCCGTTAGTATATTGGATCGCTTTAACATTCTAAGAAAGCCAATATTTTTCTGCTATTGAATGGAAGACATGTATGTGCTCAAGCATTAACCAAAAATTCAGCAAATATAACCTCAAACCAATATTTCGTTTTCAGGGAAATAAAAAGAAGTTGCTTCGAGTTCTACAAGTAGTGAGCTTGAAACCACCCATAAATACATACTTCTAAACCAACGTCACCAAATTCACAAACATGAGAGCCTTAATATTAGCACGCCTTTTTTACTTTGCATTCATATCATTAGATCGGAACAACTGCAACGCAGAATTGAAAACAATTAATTTTTTCTTGTACAAAATATCTGACAAACAGCAATTAGAGTATTCTAGTTTAAGAGACTTACCGCTATCTGAAAATCGTTGGAAAGGCGTCCCTTACCTTTTACTCTTAAAAATACTCTCCGAAAAATTTAACATTTCAAAACTGAATATAAAAAATTGGTATGAACGTTCTAAACCTGAACGTTCGAAGCCGTCTCTTTTACGCATGACCGATGATGAAAGGAACAATCGGCTAACTATTATGGCAATACTTTCAACATTCGCTTCTGGTCCCTACAGCCCACCAAATCTATGGAAGCGATATCAAAATTCAACAAAGCGACCAATTTTCTTAAGTACAGGCAACGTTCTCTGGAATTTCGCGTACTGTGATTTGCCACAGTGGAAACAAGAGCCCATATGGTCACCTAAAGCGTTTATGCATGTATTTGATAACGCTACATGGATATGTACGATTGTAACTGTTCTGGCCACTGTACTAACCTTTGGACCTGAGAACTGTGGTCAACATTTGCTATTACTAATGTCGGCCATATTGAGTAGTGGATTGAGTGGAAAACCTAAGTGCAAAAAGGTGTTTTTTGTGGTTTGGCTTATCCTTATTCGCACCCTAGTCGACACTTACAGTGGCGGTGTTTCCAGTCGCTTGATAAGTCCGATCACGGAAAGAACACTTACAACATTTGCTGACTTGGAAGTAAACAATTACAGTGTAGCAGTTGGAGGTGACAACATGACACCGGTTATAATGGTATTCATAAATTTGATGACTTCAAACAAAACTGGAACATGGGCCAATAAAGGATTTGTTCATTTAAAGAATTTATACAAACGACAATTTCTGGCTTCACCAAATTTCCACAATAAGATTAAAATGGCCCAGAGTCTTGTGCAAAATTACAGCTCCAAAATTTTCTACGCAGCCCAATGGAATATGCCAGTGTATTTGCTAAACCTGATTGATTCGTTTAGAGATAAGACAGTCAAACCGGTAAAAAATGAGGCTCTTTGTCATCTTGGGAAGGATCTCTTAAATGGTGGTGATAATTTCTGGACATTTCTACCTCCAAATAATGAACGCGTTGCTGAAATTGTCCGGCGACTTATAGAGACCGGTATATTTCAGCGATTGGACAGAGAACACGAAGGATTTTCGCATTCAGTACGAGTCCAAGAGGAAAATCGGGTTGTAAGTAAAACACATGTGAGGTTGGGTAGACATGCGCAAAGAATGAAACAGGAGTTGAAGAAGCACTTGCAAGTAAAATTGTGGAAAGTGTTCTTTCTTTGGGCAGTTTGCATTTTAATATGTTTTATAAGTGTTGGATTTGAACTGGCTTACAGTTTCAAGACCAAGACCAATGTTGTTAGTTTGAAGAGGAAATCCATTCAATCTGTTAAAGTCCAAGTAGCTCGTAAATGGTATTAGAATCTATTAATTGACTGTTGTTTGTAAGCGCGTTTTCTAAGAAGCTTAGTTCCAGGCTTTATTTAGTTGCGTCAAATCATTTTCAAAATATTAGTTTAGTCTGAACATCATGTATTGATCTGTAGCTCATGTATCTTGCTTTGTAGTTTAAATATTGTTACAACTAATGTTAGTACGACTTTTAGCGCACAAAAAAGTTATCCACGTAAAATAATCAAAATGAACTGCAATCATTTGAAACATTGCTTGTAAATCTGTAAGCAAAATATCGTTAGTCGCGCATGCTTTTGAATTCACAAAACCAAAATAGAGTTAATGAATTCTTGTGAATTTTCTCGGTGATAACATATTGAATATGAATTCCTGCAAATATTATCGATCTTACAATGCATATGTGTTGCTAATTTTGTTGTTGGCTGACTTAATTATTAAGGATTTATATATCGGTGATTCAAGCACATTTCTGGAAACTAGTTGTAAAATGTGTAATATTAAATATGGAAGAATATGTACAATTGCTTTTTTGACTTGAAATTCAATCGTTCTAAATATTAAACAACTAAATATTGTACATAATCTGTTATAGGTATGCTTTTGAACATCGGTATTTTTTCGACATAAACTGACACATATCTTATAGAAATAAAGGTTTTAAGAGTTCACTGCCATTTTGCTTCAATTGGGCAGTATTCATGAAATTGTCAATACAAATTATATATAGTTGGTTTTTATTTTAAGTTTTAAAATGCCTTACACTTAAAATTATTTGTTGTTCATTAAGTATATTAGCAAGCTCAAAGGAATAATCAAAGTACATAAGTATAGTAAATTAAAAAATGGTCCACCACTAATTAAATGTTCTAATTTTTGCGCCATCCTACAATATATATAAATATTTATACAGACGAAGCATTTAACGGGCTCTTCTGTTGTATATATTACCGCCTTTTACGCTCCAAATAAATAAATTACTACCAGTTATTGATTATTTTTCTTTAAAATCTAATCCACGCGCCGATTTAACTATTTTGCTACAGATATGAATCTTGGTTATCAACTCCAATATCTGAATAACCAGACAGTTTTTTCTTAGATTAAATATCTATACTACTCGATTTGCATGTGAATTATTTTACATGGTAAGGAAGTTATTAAACATTCATGATAAAGATAATTATTTTTCACATATTTGATTACCTGGTTCCATTAATTTTGTGTAGAAGAAGCACTTTAAAATGTTAACAAATTCAACCGCTCCTCACACAAGTATTTATAGGAAATCTATCGGGAAAATACAAATCTAGACTTTAAGTAAAATTCAATGTTTGAATTTAAAATAAATACATTGGAAGAATTTTAGTGTATCTTTGAAATATAATAAAATGGTAGCCCTTATATTTACAAGAAAGTATCCCTTCATACTTTTGTTTTTTCATCGGACCTGTTGTCAGGAAGAATTGAAAACCATCAACTTTTTCTATTTCAAAATATCCGACAAACAAGAATCCGAATATTCTAGTCTAAGAGATTTGCCATTCCCCGAAAATCGTTGGAAGGGAGTTCCTTACCTAATAATATTGAAAATAATCGCTAATAAACTCAACGCTACAAACTTAGTTACAGAAAATTGGTACAACACTAAACTTGCAAAAAGCTATCTTCCAAAAAAGGGCGTCTATAAAAGACGAAATGATGTAACTATCATGTTAACAATAACGACACTTTTAACTGGTGAATTCAGTCCAAAAGATATATGGGAGCAATATCAAAGTTCTACAGAAAAGCCAGTATTTTTGTATACAGGCAACATTCTCTGGAATTTCATCTACTGTAACTTGCCAAAGTGGAAACAAGAGCCTGTGTGGTTGCTTACAGTGTTCACAAATGTATTTGATAACGCTACATGGATTTGCACGATTTTAACTGTTTTGGCAACTGTTGTAACACTTGGAAGAGAGTACCTAGGTCGGCATTTGCTATTACTTATATCAGCCATACTAAGTGGCGTACCATGTGGAACACCCAAAAGGAAAAGGATATTTTTTGTCGTTTGGCTTGCCCTGATTCGCGTATTAGTGGATACATACAGTGGTGGTGTATCCAGCCGTCTGATTAGTCCGTCCGCAGAAAGAACCTTAACGTCATTTGCTGAATTAGAGGCCAATAATTTCTCTGCAGCGGGTACTGGCGATAATGCCACACCACAGCTAATGGCATTTTTCGCTTCACAGGCCACAAACGAAATTGGAACCTGGATTAATAAAGGATTTGTTCAATTGCATAATTTATATGCACGGCAGTTTCTAGCTGCGTCTAGCGACCATAGTAAGATTGAAATGGCACAATCTCTTGTACAACACTACAGCTTCAAAATATTCTACACTGCCCGATGGATTTTCGTAGTGCATATGATAAACCTGATTGAAGACGAAAGAGAGAAAGGAGTTGATACTGTTGATAATGGGGTAATTTGTCATCTTGGAAAGGAACTCGTAAATGGTGGTGATTCTCTCTGGACATTTGTACCACCAAATCATGAGCGACCGGTGAAATTCGTCCGTCAGCTGATTGAAGCTGGTATATTTCAACGATTGAAAAAGGAGCACGAAACGCTGTCTCATTCAGTACGCGTTCAAGAGGAAAGTAGAGTAATAAGTAAAACACAAGTGAGAATAAGCAGACATGCACAGAGACAGAAACAAGAAATGAAGCTACAAATGAAAGACAAATTGTGGAAAGTGTTCTTTGTTTGGGCAGTTTGCATTGCTATATGCTTCATTGGCATTGGAAGCGAACTGGCGTACAGCTACAAAACAAAGACAAAAATTGTAAAATTTGGGAAGTAATTTAAGTCAAGTTCTTAAAATGGCTGTCAAATTGCACTAACAATTTAATGCTTATTTATGTATATTTTCAATGCATATCATATACAAAATTAAACAATACAAATTAAACCTTGATACTTACATAGTTTTATTGAAATATTCAAATAACTTTATTGATCCAATTTTAATACGTTAAATAAATGTTTTGAAAGCAAATGTAATGATGTAATGTGGTTTGGAATATGTCCAAGGGCTATCTTACTAATATTTACATTTACACAGTATAATTTTTTTAAATATACAATGCACCACGCATATTAATGAATAAATTTCTCAAAAAATTTCTTTCCACGAAATGTTTTCTAGTTTTGCTCAGTGATTAAATAAAATCTGCAAAACTGTTATGCATGTATTTTAAAGTGAGTTATTGACCAATAAGAAAAGAAAATGCAAGGCTAACACGTCGTTTAGAAAAGATAGCCAGTTGGAACTAAAAACTGGATTTATTTTCTACGATTTCCAAGTTCCCCTAATGATATATTCCTTAACTTTGATTTTATCCAAATTTTAAGTCTAAAAATTCTTCGATTTTAGTCCAAATCCCTAGTTTTCAATATTTATTTTTTAAACTAGTGTCAGCCTTCCGGTGCCTTTCCAAATTTTTAAATAGTCACCTTGTTACTAGCTTAGAGTCAACGTTACGAACGGATTAGAGTCCACAAATAAATCCAGCCTTCCCATTTGTATTTCAGTAGATTAACGAAGCGATTTAAGTTTGATAAAGCAACTTTGGTAGAATAAGTGGTTTTCACTAATGTTTCCTGCAACAGTCAGCTAGACAATTATTTTTAAAACAGAATGTTAACTTCGGCTAATGAATATCTCCAAAATGTTTGAGTTTTTCATAATAGGGATTTGATGTTTTTGCAGTATTGACGTGTGCTATCAATTTATGGATTACAAATACCTTTTTCCCTGTTAAGACGCCGTCATTGCGCCATTTTCATGTATTATTTGACACAAAAAGTCAATCTGGATATGTAAATCAAAATTGAGGCAACAAATTTGTACAAATTTCAAACATTTAAACTTATAAAAATAACTTTACAATCAATCTTTTTTCAACGAGATAATTTAAAGATTATTTGTAAAAAATGGTTTTTAAACTACGATATTAAACTAAGGGATGGCCAAACTCTATACATTTCAAGCAAATGAACAGCTCACAATCCAATTAAACCCGGGAAAAAATGATTAAGAATTAAAATTGTTTTTGAGACCAATATATTGAAACACTTACCCTTCTGTAAGTATATGTAAGCTATGTATACGTAAAATCAATATATAAGCTTTAATTCCAATTCGACACTCATACGCTTCGAACATGCTCTTTGCTTACATTCCAGAGATCTTGAATTTGGAAACATAAAACGTTTTATGAATAAATATATCCACAAACATATTTTCAAAAACCAGCGTAAATTGGAAAACTAACCGAAATGAGAGCCTTAATATTGACGCATCTTTGCTTACTTATTTTGTTTTTTCATCAAACCAGTTGCCATAAAAGATTGAAAACCATTAACTTTTTCTATTTTGAAATATCTGACAAACAACAATCAGAGTATACTAGTCTGAGAGACCTGCCCCTGCCCGAGAATCGTTGGAAAGGAGTCCCCTACCTATTACTCTTGAAAATTCTCGCTGAGAAACTTAGCACTTCAAAATTAAGTACAAATAATTGGTATGACCACGAACTCGGGAAAAAATTTATTCTAAAAACGAGTGGTCATGAAAAAAGTAATGAAGTAACTATTATGATAACAGTTACAACATTCACATATGGTTTTTACAGTCCAAACAATCTATATGAGCTTTATCAAAGTTCAAAGAACAAACCAATATTTTTAAGCACAGGCAACCTTCTCTGGAATTTTGTGTATTGCGATTTGCCACAATGGAAACAAGAACCCATATGGTCTCTTACAGTGTTCACTGGTGTATTTGATAACGCTACAAGGATATGCACGATTATAACCATTGTGATAACTGTAATTATACTAGGATCTGAGTTCTTTAGTCGGCATTTGCTTTTATTAATTTCAGCCATTTTAAGTGGCGGATTATGCGGAACACCCAAAAGGAGAAAAATATTTTTCGTCATATGGATAATGATAATACGCACGCTAGTGGACACTTACAGTGGTGGTGTTTCCAGTCGTCTGATAAGCCCGCCCGCAGAAAGACACTTTACGACATTTGCAGAACTTGAAACAAACAATTACACTGCAGCAGTTGATGGCGCGCATATTCCACCAATTGTTATGAACTTCTTAAACTCAATGACGTCCTACACAACAGGAACCTGGATCAATAAGGGATTCATTCATCTAAAGAATTTATATCTTCGACAATTCCTGGCTTCGTCTACTGTCAATAATAGAATTGAACTGGCTCAGTCTCTTCTACAAAATTACAGCTCTAAAATTTTCTATAGTTTTAGATGGCTTAATCCAGTGTATATTCTAAATCTGATTGATTCCATAAGAGATAATGCGGTTAAATCTAGAACAAGTGGGGCTCTTTGCCATCTTGGAAATGAACTCTTAAATGGGGGTGATTTTCTCTGGACATTTTTCCCACCAAATCATGAAAACGTTGCTAAAACGGTTCGTCGACTGATGGAAACCGGTGTATTTGATCGGTTGAATAAAGAACACGAAGGTTTTTCTCATTCAATACGAGTTCAAGAGGAAAGTCGGGTTATTAGTAAAACAAATGTGAGATTAGGTAGACATGCAGAGAGAATGAAAATTGAACTGAAGCAGCAAATGCAAGGAAAATTGTGGAAAGTGTTCTTTCTTTGGGCAACTTGTATTGCTATATGCTTTATTGGTTTTGGAGGTGAACTGGCGTACAGCTATAAGAAACGGACAAATGTTATAAATTTTAAACGAAAGTCATGACAAGTTGTAAGAAATAGTGGCTCTAAAATAGCTCGAAAAAGTTAATCGTCTAAGTTATTTATTTATAGTTTTAATTTGATTATGGTAAACTTATGAAGAACACTATTTCTTAGGTTGAAATATATGCAAATGTTAAGGAACGTTTATGTGTGCACATGGAGTTCAAGTAAGTAGCATAATTCATAATTCATTTTTTTAAATGTATGCAAAAAGTTTTAGCTTTAAATAATTTTTTCAGTATTTGTGAGTGCAAAGTGGGCAAACTCCATACCTGATGGTAAAACCATTTATTTCATATACCTAAAAATTAAGGACTACAATCCAAAGATGTAAATTTGGTGGTTTCAAAATACCTGTTAACATTATGTGGTAAGTCTATAACGTTGATAATAGTTCGACTACAGGATCAATAAATGAACGATGCTGGTCTTGTGATCAGTTTAATTTATTTAAAAAATGTTCAAAATACATAAATGATCATAATGTAAGCACTGACCATAATTTTTCAACGTTATCTAGCAGGTCCGAAAAATAGAGGAAAATGATTAAAGTCATGTAATTAATTTTTTTCGATAACACTGTGAATGAGCAAAAATTGTCAAACCGTGACTATATTGTGGTAGTAGACATTCGGGCATAGTTTTTGGAATCTAAAAATAATTGTTGCCAGGTTACAAGGAATACATTACTTTTGGACGCACTAGCAACATCTTCTAACTCAATAAGACAACTTCTTTGCCATTAAAATGAGTATTAACGTCAAAATTAATAAGAACCCTGCCAAGGAAACTCAGGTCTTGGTTTCTTGTTAAGCAATAAAAGTGATTGGAATAATGAATACCTAATTTCTTGTATATTTTGCAAAATGGTCTTGTCTTCTCATAAAGTTACATATAGTGCCAAATATCGGGTTTACCATTGGAATTTTTAGTTAGATTCTTAAGATAATGGAAAAGGCAAAAAATTGGAATTGAGGCAGAGAAAATTCTAAAGTAATTTATTTTGCTATTATCCTAACATTTAATCATAGAAGTAATTAATCCATCTGCACGCAAAAATTGAGTAATTTTACAAGTACAGATTGAGAGCCATACTAAATTCAATTTTTCAAAAGTAGCCGTAGTAGGCCACAAAAACAGGATGCTTTTTACCAAGCTATGACATATTTCAGATTATATATTAACCAGAGCAACTCTGAACAACGTTGACTAAATACCTTGCCTTTCGAAATTCTAATCGCGTTTAAGTTTCCCTGCAGCACTAAGCAGTACTTTTCTAGTCTAAAAATGATTGTAAAAATAATTTTTCTTGTAACAGTATATTTATTTTCTTCTAATTCGCAAAGAAGCATTATCAAAGAAAGTTTCTCTTCACTCTTCAGGCAAAACGATCATGATATAATTGTTTATTCACATGGACAAGTGCACTATCAAAATCTGAAAATCCAGCACCACTCAATTCAGCAAGTACTAATGTCCAGCAGCCATAACGAAACCGTAAATTTCATTTTCACTCGATATGTCAATCCAGTTCGGCTGGTTACTGTTGCATTCGATCATTTTTTCACCAATGCGAACCATACGGCATATTTATCAATGAAACGTCTGTTCGCAACAACAACCACAGTTGTTCTAATGATTGACTGTAAAAAGGCGTACAATAAATTTATGTTAGGATGCCAGAAAGAGACCAACATAAGTGAACTGTGTGAATTTTATAATACTTTCTTAGAATTGTCACCTTTAAAAATATTGATTGATACTAAATTGACACCAGAACCAAATGTTAGAATAAGCCAAAACACAATAAATTACAGTCATGGTTTCGAAATGTCAAGTTTAATCTCTTTAGAAAATATTAACTTGGAAACTTTACGGCAATCTGATATACTTAAAATTCATAAAAAGCACTTCTGGAACGCAATGAATAAAGAAGTAATAGCACGTGTTTCGCATACCAAGAAACTGTTTTACGTAGAAAGTCGCACAAAATTTTTTCTGTGTGATACGATGATCAATAAACGTATGTATACCAACATGAGAATTGCGAATGATTGCTGGGCCAAACAGATGTTGGCAAGTGAGGTGTCCAAAATTTACAATATAACATACATATTCTCACCACATAAAGATATCAAAGTGAAGTACATTAATGATATAAAAAGAGAATTCAGGTCTAAATGGTATGAAGGAATGTATCTACAATATTTTACTGGGTCATCTTATCACTATTGCGTGGACAGTAAATTTAGAAATAAAACCTTTGAGTTGGGCTTTGATACTTTTGTACTGCCCCTGCGCCCGAACTCATGGGCATGTTTTGGATTAAGCTGGTTAATACTTGTGATATTTTATACTCTAGGGGCAGGATTGGAAGGAGTTATTAATAACGTTCAAAAGTTTGCCTTCAATATTGTTGAAATATTTTGTGTACTTTCTTCCTGTGGAAACAAATCGTCCTTAAAATATCGTGTTAACATCTTACATGTATTTGCAGGATTTTTCTTTTATTCGATTTATCAAAACAATATCATTGGTCTTACGATAGTGGAAGACAAAATCAAGCCGTTAAATACAATGCTTGAATTTTTGAACTCAGGTTTCAAAATGGTGGAAGGTACTGTTGGTGTACCCTGTCTTCATAGTAAAAATGACTCAAAAAACTACTTATGTGTTAAAGGAAAAAACTTGAGCTATTACGATTATATCACTCAAAAGCTCGGGTGGGTGGAACAAGCTCGATGGAACAACTGGTATTCAAGTATATACAATGCTAAATTTAAAACAAAATACGGACCATCGATAAATTGCTTTTATGTATACGAAAGTGTACAAACCATGGTTCATAATTATTGAAACCCAGAACCGATACTGGATTGTAAAAACAGTTCAATACTTTCACGAAGGAGGATTCATGACAAAATGGAATAGTTTTGCATTTAACGTAGAAATTAATCAAAACAAGGACACATTTTTACACCCTGTAGCAGAAAAAATACCGGATTCCATCAAACCAAAAGAATTATGGTCAATTGTATTGCTGTGCTTATTAATTAATTGCGTGCCAATTTTAATATTAGTTTTAGAACATTTTACGTCAAGCATAGGTCTTTTGAAGGAATTTTATGTCGTGCATATAGTTATACTTTGTTTCGCTTTTTTCATTAGTAAGATCCGTTGGTTACTAAAGCAATACCAAATTTGTATAAATTGGACTTAGACAACCAAAATTTTTCAACACTACTTTATTTTAGGTAAATAGTGCGAATAAATTATTTAAAAAAATGTATTTATACTCCGACAGAGGATATGTTATGTTTATGAAAAAATAATATTGGGGGAATACGAGTGTTTGGTATAAAAATATGCATTTACAAAACTCTACGTTTTGATTGAAGCTTGAATCCTTATCAGAGTTGGGAAAGATAATATATTAAAATTTTAATGTTTTACTCATATTTAAAATTTTTGTTACATAAGGTTTTCGTCGATTTTAAATTTTTATGTAAGAACTTGCATTGTTAGTTGTTTTAATGCTTTTTGATTTATATTGATAAAGCCTGGTGAAAGTCGAACCAACCCGAGAAAATAAATGCATACATACATATTAATGTAATGATGCAGGTTTATATGACACTGTACTCAGCCGCGCTTTCCGGAGAATTTCTCTCCGCACCAGCAACCTACGTATCTGGGTAGAGCAGCAGGCTTAATACGTGTGTAAAACGCACGTCAAGGGCTCTGCTTTTTAACAAAAAATAAAATTATAGAACATTATTGTTACAGCACAATGACTGCAGCATCGTAATGAGTACATATTAATTAGTTTTTTTCGACATTAGTTTTTCTGGATCTTACATGCAGAGAAACAGGAAACCTTGTTAGTTGTTAATTAACAAAGCACCATCAACTTTTAGAATTTTATAAATTTAATGAAAACGACAATAGTGAACTCAAAAATAACGACGTGGACAGCAAATTCGAACTCAATTAGAATAAATATGAGGATGATCGATAATTTTTTAAACATGTGGAGACTTTTCATCGTCAAGCTCCATTTATTTTTTGATTCTTTTACTAATCGGTTATCGATAAAAACAAGCTTAAACTTAATATTTGAAACTTTCAAAGAACCTATTACAGATATTTTCCTGTTTTGCCGAATGGAATTACAGTTTGATTTCATAAAAAAGCTGGTAGTACATAAAAACTTAACACTTTTGATAACCTGTGCAACAATTATTACGAGTAGTTTCATGTACCATTTAAAACGTACAACAAATATGAGTAAATGCTTACATATCAAAATATCATTATGTTAAATCCTAAATTTTAGCACACACTATCTACATTTTTCAAACAAAAAACCTTTTAAACATAAAACAATGAAGTATTTTGAATGTATACAGATTTTACACGCATTTACACAAATAAACAGAAACGAGCACCGTAAAAGGCAATTAAACATTAATTGATTAATTTATTTCCGACGATGTTGTTTTCAATGTTGTTTATTTATGTATTTGAACATTTGTTTGGTCCAAATTCGGGGTGCTTAACGAACAATTTACCATACGCATTTCTGCAGAATGCATGTATAAGCTTGTGTAACACAATAGGCCCTACGTGAAGTAAAAAGAGACAAAAGTAGTCTAGAGTTGGGTTTATCTGTTTTTTAAAATTTAATCCTAAGTCTAGATAACTTCACTGATCGAAGCATTGAATGCATGTATCAATTTGTTGCACTGCATACCAAAGTTCATTTCATACAAATTCCATCTAAAATAAAACTTGTAATGAAAGTTTTTCATGCTCTCAATGGACGCACTACAACCTAAATGGTTTTTAAAACCAACGCCCAGTACTACTTCCCATTCGGAAATACAACATAGCCAGGGGTGTTCCGTATTGACGGAAAGTTGGCCGTTGGTCCGAAGTGAGATTTTTATATATATAAATTATGCATACAGATTTATGTATGTATGTATGTATGTATGTATAATTTATATATATAAAAATCCCACTTCGGACCAACGGCCAACTTTCCGCCAATACGGAACATCCCTGAACATGGCAGAAAAACGTACCAATCAAACTAGTCTGTATTAGTGACAAAAATACTTTATTAAGATTAGGCATGGGTTATCTAAATACTAATGTGTATTGTTTCTCGGTAACTAAATTATTTTAGTATAAAAACGCAATTAATTATATTGCATGCGATAAACTATTAAGCAAATGAAGTTAGACGTAGTATTAATAATTTAAAACATGGAATCCTGCGTCTCGGTGCTTTCTTAAAAATGTTTTGATTTAATATTGGGATTTGTCACCAATACTTGAGCTGGTGTCGTCAGTATCTGAATTAGTATCGTCGGTGTTTGAATTGGAGTCGTCGGTATTTGAGTCAGAATCGTCGGTATTTGAATTGTTATCGTCAGTACTTGAACTGTTGTCGTCAGCATTTGAATGGTTATCGTCAGTATTTGAATTGTTGTCGTCAGTATTTGAATTGGAGCCTTCAATAAGCCGTCTTAAAAATGTGTTTATTTCTTTGTTTGAAAAGTCAGTTACTGCACAAGGAAACATTTTCTGACCCTCGGATAGCTTTAAAAAACAAAACAAATTCGTCAGCATGGCAAAAATTAGGATGTAGAAAAGCTTGAACATTATTCGTGTTAACTTACATAAGTCCACGATGCTAATCCGTATAAAATCTGTGGGCTTGAGCCACCAGGTTCGGTCACAACTGGTGAGCCACCTTGAGCCTCGCAAATATAAAGGGAATTTTCCTCTCTTGTTCCAACGCAAAACACAGCTTTGCCATCCAAATCCATACCCAGCTTTTCATAGCATTCACCTTGATCTAGCAAGTATTCAGTGTAGATCTTGGGATACTTAGAATGCTCCTTCAAATTCCATCCGGACACTTGTACATTACTTGCGTATCTTACTGAATCGTCCTCAGAAATAAGAAGAATTGCTTCATCTCTAACAAGCAAAAGACAGCCTTGGTTAAGACGTAAAACTGCAACGTCGTTATCGAAAACACCGTCTGGGTTCTGTTGAAAGTATTTTATTTCTTCAATACTGCAAGTAAATCCAGATTTCTGAGCTGTAAAGGTTTCAGCTTTGAAATTCTTCAAACAAGATGCGGTTGTTGCGACTATTGGTTGATGGTCTGGGTTGGAATCTTTAAATAACACTCCACTACATTCTAGTGTTGTCGTTGAGAATGCAGAATTAAATATTCCGACAAGGTATGGAATATTGTCCTGATACATGGATTGGCCGTTAATAATTTGATATGGACGTATTGGAACGTTTTTATCGCCTGTAATGAAATTTTAGAAACAAATCGGAATTATTTTACTTCACAATTTAACTAATGTTTAAAATACAAGATTCACGTATGTTTTATTAGGCTTACCCAAACAACTTGTGGTTAAAAGCAAAAGAACTGCTAATGGTAGATATTTTGAAAGATTTCTACAATTGCACGATTTTTATGGATGCTGTTCTCGAGACCAGTTTTAAAAAGTAAATGATAATTTTCGTTGACGTTGTAAATTAAAGTACGTAAATGTGAACAAAAAGTGAAATAAATAATATTGTTACGGTCAATCGTGGTAGTAAAAATAACATTTTAGCTTGAACGAACAACGATAAAATATCATTATAAGCGGCTATGCGGTTTCTCGTACAAATGTAAATGGGTAAAGGCACCTATATACATATATGGGAAAATTTCCAAGTATTAAATGCTTCAAGTCCAAAGGATTAGATATTAGATACCAAAATACTATATGTACATTTACTGCAAGAAATTTTTGAAGGTGTACGTATTTTTGGGATACATTTTCGTTCATGAAAACATTACAGGTAAACATTTTACCTTTCTTCATTTACGTGCGATGCAGTCGATGGGCATTTAGCTTAAAATACCCATTCGAAAGTTACTGTTATCAATATCACCACATAAAAATGTGAAGTCCAATATACATAGACACTTAAAACTATGTTATTTACATGTTTACTTGGCTATTTTATTTTATGTTGTAACCTTTAAATATGTACTTGCAGTTATCTTTACAGCTTGACATGCTATTTCTAGGCTATGATGGACTTACGTTTCACCGACAACACAGATTTATTCAATAAAATGTTTCAGGGAAGAAATGCAATCTTATTATGGCATCATTGTAAAAGAAACTAAGGTTGAACAAGAAATGCTACTTATGAGGGAACTTACGATTAGCCGACTAGAATAACCATTGCATCGACGTTAACATAGTCGTTTCTCTTTACGCCCAGGTCCCTTAAGGAATTTTCTTTATTGTAGCTTTTCTTTAATCTAATTACTTGTAATTTTTAATTAATAAAACCCTTATTGTTTTTGAATAAATTATTTAAGGTCTTAACTAATCTTATATAATACTATGTTGTTACCATATATTTTCGCCCAAACCAATTTATCAATTGGCGAACTTTATTTTTTAATAAGTTTACATGTTTTACCAATCGTACGCCAAACACTTTTACATTTACATTTATATATAAAACAGTATAATTTTAAAGTATTTAGAGCAACTTTAATCTTTTTCAATAGCTGTTGAATAATGCCAGCCGCAATTTGGTATATATTGGACCGGTTCTCTGTACCAAATACTAAAATACTCAAAGCTACTCCGGACAGCCAAAGGACAAAAATGACAAGTATATTTCCTATCATACTAGGTTTAATAGGACCCGTATTAGGATTTTCTAGAATAATCAACATTTCAACTATCATCTTATGCCACCATTCATAAATTCCAGATTCAAAAATTGACTTGAATCTACTAAGGACATGTCTTGGTAGGAGCCCTAAAATGACCAAGTTCAATTCTTCTGTAAAATACGACTCAGTTCCAACATCCGAATAACGACCCGTTCTTCTCAATGATGACGAGAATTGGTTAGCTAATCCCCAAGGCAAAATCTACGCAGATTGTTTACACTTTTTCAAATCTTCTAAAATGAAGCCATTTTGTCTGGCCAAGAAATACTTTTCAAAAGCTTCTTTCCAGCCTTCTGATGTCACCCAATTATTGTAAATTAAGTTAATAAATTGGTCGATACCGGAATGCATGAGATCACGAAGTGAAAGCAGTGGACTTATAAGATTATTCCTTATTTCAGGGTGCATCTGGGATTTGTATATTACATCCTGCAACTTGCGAGTCCTTGAATCATTTCGATCTTTTATATACTGACGAGTACACGATATATAACCTCCATTAAAACCCAAATTAAGCAGTTCAGTTAGACTTATTGCAACAGTAGGAACTATCATAGTTGAAGCATACTCTTTGTAAGAAATTTTTAAGTATCCTTTAGCCTTTCCTTTTTTATCATCACAATCATAGGTGTATATATAATCATTATGCTGATCTGAAAAGTATAACTTTGCCTGCAGGGAGCCCGAACCTCTTAGAAAAATTTGTTCTATGTTTAAATATTGAATAAAAGTTACTCTACTATAAATTGAAAAATTGTCCTGAACAAGTTCATTAAACGTTTTGTACGGAATTTTGTTTCTAGGCAATACAATATTGTACACATTATTACTTTTATATGCATTACAAAGTATCAAGCCTGCGACAAATACACCCATAGCCACAAACCTAAAAGCTTTGTTGTTAATTAAAGACGGTGGAAAGGGATCACCTTGTTCCAGAAGCACTTTAAGAACGCAATATAATTTTTGTAACGATCGATAACTGATTCCGTTAGAAATGTATGCATCCCAAATAAGAAAGATTGCTATTGTTGCTAATAAAGCTATCCAAACATTTTCGTGAAACACGCTAATAAACTCTAGAAACGGCAATGCTCCGATTCCTTTTGTACCACAGCTTACAAAATGTAAAGTGCTGGGCTTATTTGGAAACATCATCAAATTAGAATATTTTCTGTGATCATTTTTAAGTTCTGTGCTTGACATTATTGCTAGCATGATCGCCCTATTTTGACTACTTGGAACTTGGACGGAAGTACAGTTACCTAGTATAGATTTAGTAACAAACGCATACGCCATAGACAAGCGTGTCTGGCTATCTTGGATGCCAACAAACTTGTGAAATAACTTGCTGATTGTGATTGCATTCAGGTCACTAATGTGGATAAGTAAAGCACTTTGATCCAAAAATTTGTTTCTTGAAGGCACCAAATCGTACTGAATCAAACGTTTTTTAAATTGTACACTTGTCCGTAAAATGCTTTCAATAGAAAGCGTGGGTATATGTATTTCAGCAGAAAAGAAACCATCTTTGCAATCAAAACATCGAACGAGATGTTTTAAGCTTTTAATTGTACATTGAAATGAATTCGTACTTTGCATTGAATTGCTACTTTGATGCACACAATCTATATCACCAAATACTAATAGATCGATTCGCATATTGTTTGGAAATTGGTCGTTTTGAAATATGGCTTCGGGTAATGTACTTCGAAACCATGTAAGAATTGTAGATGCGCTGTATTTTTGTAACGGTTTCTCATCGAATAACAAACTAAGTTGAAACCAATTTCTTGGAACTTGAGTCCATATATCCTTATATTCATAAAAGGGCCGAGTAAATATTTGTGTTCGTTTTCCGATGATCATCATGTATTCTGGCATGAGTAAGTTAATTTCAACTTGACATCGCCATGGTTTTATTGCCATTGCAAAGAGGTTCAAATCAAGGCCTACGCAATACCCACTGGCGCCGTCATGAAAATTGGCTACCCAAATGGTCGTGTAAAATCTGGAACGTGGGCAAGGGTGTCCAAATTGATCAAATTCTGTGGGCGACAATATTATTAAGGAAATGTATCTACAATTAGTAAGTGTATTTTAAGTTTGCAATAAATAGACAAAAATATGAACTTAAGGCCGCATAAAGATATACAGGATTTTCGGCCTTATAATTTTTACCTGTCAGTTTATATACGAAAACTCAACGGCCTAAAATATGTTGCATCTTTGTGCAACCCAAAGTTCATACAACGCAGAATTTTGTAAATTATATTTTAATTTAATTATCTAATTCTAATTTTGTCAAATCCTTACCATTTTCAAAAATTGTGTAGTTTTTGACAAATGAAGAGTCCCCATAAGGGAACCAAACTAGATCAGGTTCCCACCATGTCAACGATTCCCCCTCTTCGTATCCGTTCACATTAACTTGTGCGTAGACTACACGTCTTAAAATAAGTGGTGCAGAAATGGTAGGATTCAAATTCACGCCTCGAAAGTTTCCAAGAACAATTAAACAATTTTCTCGACCAAACACATCCAGAACGGAATTCAAGTTTGTTATACTCTCGTACGACTTATTGTCAGATATTTTGTATTTCGCGAACGCTTCCTGTAATTTCATAAGGTTATTGACTGCAATTTCAAATTTCGTTGAAACAAAAATTTTCTCTATGGTTTCGTGAGGCAAATCATTAAATGATGTTATGTTGATGTTGTATTGTATACTGGTACAATGACAAACAGTAACGAAGGTGTAAACGAAAAAATAATACGATTCGAATGTTTCCATTTTGACAGCCGCAATAGTTATCACTGTTTAAATTCGAATATCTGCTTACACTTCTATGGGCAAAATACTCACTAAAACAAATGGTTGTCTTGTCTAAGCGCAGACAAGACTATGATACAAACTTAAGGTAGACCAGTTTGTGATTACACTATGTAGTTCAATCACAATGCAAATAAAAGCTTTGCACGGATTACAACTCAACACTGCTTAATCCAGTTGAAATCATTAGTTTTCTGGAAGTCAATGTGGATTTTACGGCTTGTTTCATTGCTTCTAACTCGTAAGTCTAATTTCGAGAAATATGTTGAGCCTATTTGATGCTTTCCAAAATAGTATTTGTTCTGGACATTTTTTAAAACTAGTTGAATTTATGCTGGACTATCAGAAGTTTAGAAAAATAAATTTACGTAAGATATCAGCAATAATCGATGAACTGATTATAGAAATCTGTGATATTTTGTTATTTTGAGTGTGTATTCAAGTCCTATCAAGTAAACTTTCAAATGAGTGTTTCAAATATGATTGTTTTTGAATTTGCTGATTAACGCTGAAAATTACAACATGAAATTTAAACGAGTATTTTTCTACGCTATGCCAACAACAGCAATATAACGTTTTTCACTAACTTCTACGTTTGTAATGACGAGTTGTCTGATATTATACAATTAATTTAATCTAACAAGGTGTGCCTAATATTTTAGATTAATTTATGCTGACGTAGATTCTCCTGCACGCGTAAGCTGAAGTTGACAAGTACTCTCGATCGTACCAATATGTTTGAGTTTCTACTAAAGAAAATTTGTGTTATGAATATTCCAAAAAGGGTTGACCTTACACAGTCGTGCAAACTGCTAATATGATTGTGTGGCTAATTTTGCATAAAATTTTATTTTCTGGTTTATAGTACTCGACATTTTTTCCCAATGTGATAGATTATAGAAATTCAGGCATTGTGGAGTTAGTTGGCAGGAGAGGTAACCGTTCTAAGAGTCATATATTCATATAAATCCATTGTCTTAACTTTATGTAAGTTTAAGCAATCCTACTTGCGATGGGATGGGCCAACACGTGCGAAAACAAATGCATATTTGTACTAGCGCTGAGTAAGCCAACTGAATAACTTGGAGCTTAACAGCGTAGTAATGTTAAAGTGGTACTAGATATTATCTAGTTAAAATATTTTATCTATTACGTTAGTGGACAAGGTGGACGAAAAAATTAGATAGCTATTTGGAAAAACAAAAAGCCTTTAGCCAATATTAACACAAAGTACCCGGAACATTACATAGTATAATATAATTAAATTTGATATATTAGCTTTCGTAACCAGTGCATAATTACCTGGCTTACTTTTCCGTCAATCTTGTAGGCAACTTGTGTAAGCCTTTTTTCCATGATGTTCATAGTTTCAAACCATATACTGGTAAATTAACTATTTGTATATTTCAATCATTAGGTTTTTGCAATTTGTAATCTAATCCAATACAACAATCTGCTCCAGAAACATTTCAAAGCCATGTTGGACTAAATTTAAAATATTATCTATTAAATTCAGTTACACAATTGAAAACTACTCGAACGAGCATGCCGGTCGACTCACCGTTACAAAATATGTGTAAAAACCTTTCTGAAGAATTTTTGAACTGAACTGATGTATTTTGTTTTTTCTGAACTCGAGGGGAAAGGTATTAACTAATACGTAGAGTTTTAGGAACAACTATATGAAATATTTCACTTTGAATTTCAAATCATGCGAGAAAAAACGGCTGTATTCATACAATGCAACAAAATTTCATGATGCTGGATCATCAAGGCACATGTTAATTTTTACGACAAGAATCTATTCCTTTTAACGAAGAAAAAAACCAAAAGGTCATTTAATGCCCAGATGTTCACTACAAATTAAAATAGATGTATCATCTGCATAATTAAAACACATTCTGAAAAGCCTACATTTGTAAATGGATATTGGCACACCCAAAAAACGCCTAAACGCACACATGCAAAACCTAAAAGTCCAAATCGCCCACCGGTTCATCCTAAAAACCAAAATTACGCATCTTCAACCACGCATGTTTTTCACAGCATTTGCTTCAATATATTTTGAATTGGTGCCTTACAGTAACGCGACCGATGTTTTTCTAGTGACAATTACAAATTACAGAGCTAATGAATTTGCTGAAATATTAATTAAATTTCTTTCACGTTTTGGTGATTTAATTGCAGTTACCACAAAACAATTTTACAGCTAAACTCAATCTCCTTAAAAATATTAATTTAAGCTAACAAATACTATTTTACCAAAGTACTCGTTAACAAAATAGTTCTAAGAATTGTATATAGTATGATTTTAAAGTATAAGTCGTAGTTAATATTTAAAGTATTCATAATTATTCATTGAAGCCAAGTTATTTATTTCACGATTCAATTAATTTAACAGTTGTGTTTCGTGAAACTTGTTTCTGTAATTTATTTTTCCTAAAGAAATTTGACTAAAAATTCTGATGTATTTTCGGAAAATTCCTCTATTAACTTAAACTTGTCAAGGCAAATCATGTTTAAGAATTGTCAATTCGTAGGGAAGTTTTGGGATTGGCCGAGAGTTCTTAGCAGACGTACTACAATTCAATTTTTTAAACATCAATGAATTATTGATACTGTCTGGATAGTTTTTATTTGAAAGTGTATGTACAATAAAACATTTACCCTTTGATTCTTTTAAGTTGCAAGCCTCAAGCCTTTCCAACAAAGAGCCAACCGTCCTTGTCTTGCCTCTTACCGCAATCCAGCACATCAAACAATTCCTAATAACATCTTTAGAAGATATTTTATTGAGGAAAAGATCTTTTTGAAGCTTTGAAATTATGTGATACGGTACTTTAAAGTTTCTTGATAACTTTTTCCATTGGCAGCAGATCTTAATTTCGTCATTGTGAGGGCTACAAACCGAATTTATGACATCCTGGATGGGACAACCTGTATATTCAGTGAAATTTTATCTACAAAACATTGCGATACTTTGTACCAACTCAGTTAATAATAAATTCCATATTAACTTCGAATCAAAATTTTGCTGTTTTATGGTAAATTGTAATAAACGTGCTACAATGCTAATCAAGCAGAAACTAACCGTCACTGCCAATGACAAGTGAAAGCATTTCGATCGAAACGAATATTTCCTCAGTTTCTAAAAAAGTATACTTCCATAATATTATATTATGTTTTCATAGTTGCAGTCATATTGCTCAATTAGATTTGTTACCTTTCTTTCCTGGTTTCCGTGCAGAGATCTGATGCTGATCTTCTTCACTCTCCATGTTTACAGTGTTTTTCTTTTTGCCGAATGGTGAAAATTTGTGAAAGAGAAACTCGAAAAGTTTTACAGCAGGAGTCATACATGCCGCAGTTAGCATCAGAGCCACAGTGCATTTCCCAAATCCGCCCACAAACTTGTCTTGTGGGTTTAGCTTTTCCATAAATTTTCCTGAAGCAATATCTTTAGCTAATTTACAAGTTATAACTTGAACTTTTTCAGTGACCTTTATCACCATAAACGTTGATATTGCATACACAGACATAAATGCGAATACAACTAGTTGTACCACTTTGCTACTCTGTGAGGATGAGTAGGAAGAAATTATATATTCTACACATATTAAGTAAACTGCTGCCAAAACTGCAATGGCTGCCGTCGTTCGACGTCTTGATGTCACTTTCGTGGTCTCTGCAATTTCTCCCGCTAGTGCAATTCCAAATGCTGCAGTTACTATATAACTTAACATGTCTAAGAGCGCTCCTATCTTAAATTGTCGTTTTCCGACCATATTCAGGAGCACACGAAATCGAATAAAGATTAAAAGCTCTGCGGCTGATCCAATTATGATTGCTACTACAACACCTACGTAGGCTATTGTTCCCGAAATTTTTGACAAGAAAAGTTTCCAGTGTCTTTTTATTACACCTAAAATACCCGATCTCGAAAATTTCTTTGAATTCGGCTCAAATTTATAGTCAAAGCATGCAACTCCTATTTGGTTTTCCAGCAGGTCTTTCAAATTTGACGGGGACTGAATGAAGACCCGTATGTTTTGGGATGTCATAAGACACGTCAAAAAACATTTGGTCAAATCCAAGGATTTTGGTAGAACTTCTTGAAACCCATCAAAAAATATTTCAAACTGATTATCTTTTGAATCTATCAACGCTCTAAGGGTTGCTTTTTCGAAAGGACTACTAATATCGAAAGTCGATGCCAGAGTTTCATATATATCCAACATACTGAGTGGGACATTATGTGACTTCAAATGCAGATAAAGTTTCTGTGCATCAAGAAAAAGTACAAAACGACTTGGATATTTCGATGTAACTTTTCGAGCCAATGACTGAATGACGATTGTGTTTTCGATTTCGACGGATCTGAAAAATGCGATTGGTCGCGAGTTAAAGTTGAAAAGTGAATTTTGCACAAAAAATTCCTCCGTCTGTTCTTCACATTCAATGGACAAAAATGTATTTGACAACTGAATATAGAATTGCCTATAAGATTTAGGCAAAGGATTCGACAGTTTCCAAGAACCGATTTCCCATCTCTTATTTTCAAACGACTTCATGATTAAATCTTTTGATAGCGTGGTAGTTAGAATCTCTTCGAATTTTGATTCATCCATGAAATCTTTTAACGAAAGTAAAGTAAATTGCTTTCCAAGAAAAAATATGTCTGTTCTGAAAACTATGTTTTTAGAATCTACATCTAAATCATTCCAGCATTTGGCCTTCATCCTTATTTTATCTGTAAATAAGTAAAATACCATATTTTATAAAAAATAATTGAAAATAACTTTGGTAACTGATTTATGTATTTGGCAAATGGATTTACCTTTCAAAGGCTTTAAGGAATCAGGAACTTTCTCTAGAAGGCTTTTTAATGTTGCTTCGTTGCCCATTCGACATCTCCAGCCAATTATTATCTCCTGTACAACATCAGTATACGTTAAAGTTTTTAGGAGAAGTTCTCGACGGTACTTCTTTATAAGATGCGGCGGAGTTTCCAAGCGTCGAGCAAATGAAGTCCACTCCGTAAATATCTTTGCTGCTATGGATGTGTCCTCAACCATGATTGCTAGTTCGTTAAATGTGCACTCTAAATATATAAGAAATATATGACTGACTGTCATGAATAATCCAATGGGAAAATAATACTTGATTTTTTTACGTTATACTCAAACCATATTTGTAGAGCATTTTAAAAGAGGTTAAAAAAATTATACCTTCATCCCCAACTATTATTTGAGCCATGTTGTAGTCAAGATGGGTCGAACACAACAAAATGATAAAAAGCCAAAATGCTAATTTAAAGAAATATAAACAGAGTATTCTCCAGATTTATTCACTCGGAGCAATTACTATTTCCCAAATACCAAGTAGCAAATTTCGAAAAAATCTGAATTTGGTGTAATTATATAGTTAAATATAAACGCAGATTCATCGCACGAATAAATATTGAACATATACTGATTTTTAAGCCAAAATATTGCTTTGTTATACGAACTCCTCAAAAAATGATGTACATAGGTGTGATATAACTGCACCTTTTCACTTGCAATTGAGGTTATCTTTCATCAAACAAAATGACATAAATAAAACTTGTCTTTATCTACATTATTTTCAGTAATTCAAATATTGAGTTAAGCCTCATGAAACGAAACAAAAAAAATATTCTGTACGTATGCTAGCAAGTAAAATTAATTAATGAAAGTTTTCCGTAACTAAAACGTAGCAAGATTACTAAAATTGACCATTCAAATCAACTTATTAATATCTTTTAAAAACTGGGAAACTATCCGGGATTTGGATTAACACTAAAATGGTTACATTCGTCAACAGTGAACCAATCTGATATCAGTTTGGATAGTTTTGCAAAAATACTAACCTTTTACTTCACACAAAATGTAGAAGCACCGAAAACATTACCAAATCTGTTTATCTATATTTGAATGTTTTAATCCATTAACTTCTCATATGTCACATGTTGCAAACTACAGCTGCATAGAATATGTGGCATATGTACACTGAGCCAACCTAATATTTAACATTTTATCATGTGGCATACACATGATAATATTTTAAACACTGTCTTCTTTACCAGCGGCAAATGGTTTCGTGTTTGTATGAATAAATCTTCTTGCTTTATATTTGTGTGTGTGTGCATTATATGATCTGCTCATTTTGTATGGTTTCAGGACTAATCTATGTTTAATAAACTCAGTAAGCCTATATGATACACTATAGTTATCTGACTGTTAGCACATACGACTTGTAATCTGTGTTTTTTGTTGACGGCTGAGGGCTTATCAGGTCATAGATAATGCAAAAATAAATATTTATCATTTGCAAATATACCTATATCATTCTTCATTCTTTGCCAAAGAAACATTATAGTCAAATTGTGATTGAATGTAGAAATTACATTTTAATCGCAGGTGGTACAATTTTTCAAGAAAATAATGCTTTTTATAAACAAATCGCTTTCAGGAAATGATATGTTGGTATTCTTTTGTACGTTGAATTAGTTTTAATTTCGGAAATCTACGTGTTGACAGCCCTGACTGACATAAACCAAGTGGCAATTCTAATTTTTGGTTTAAGAATAAAGAATATTTAACATAATCAAATAAAATACAATGGATTCCTGGTGCGAAAGATGCACTGGCATTCAGGAAATGTTTATAAATTTCTTGAAACCAAAATAAAGTAAGTCGCCAAAAATCCAGAAAAACCATATAAGTGTCATGTTTGTTCTAGAGAGTTTCTAACTAATATTGAAATGAGTAATCACATAAAAACGCACACACGGTCAATTTGAAGACCATTTCAGTGCAGTGTTTGCCTAAAGCAATACAATTTACGGAGCACTCTTAATAATCACATAAGAGCTTATCATAGTTTAAAATTAGAAAAGTTTGTTTGTGTTTTGTGAAAAGGTTTGTTTATACAAAGGTAATTTATGCACACACATTTTAAGACATATACAGGAAAAACCGTATACTGGCGAAGTTTGTTCAAATGACTTTTGTTCTACTCAAGACAAGGCCACTCATGTCAATAAACATACTGGAGAGAAATCCTTCCAGTGTAAGGATTGTGGTAAAAGATATGTGTCCAACCGTGGCGTAAAGCTTTATCGCATTTCTGAGCACGGAGAAGTAGCAAAATTTCAATGTGTATTTTGTTCGAAAGAATATGGCACAAAACAACAGCTTTTGAACCATATTTTGAATAAAATCAATGAGCGACCATTATCTTGTAAAGTGTGTCATAAATGCTTTACTTCGAAATCAATTTTAAAGGCACATGAGGATATTCATAAAAAACCACGGTTTTCGTGTAGCTTCTGTGCAAAGATGTTTATAAGCCTGCCTTATCTAAAAAGGCACAAGAAAAGAACTTTATGTAATTAATATAACAAGGTAAACTTATTTAATTTGTATCAGTATTAATATAAATTAAATGTCTAAATTATAAACTTGTTTGTATAAATTTTAGACAAACGGCTCCTCAAATTCATCTTTTAATTTACAAATGACAAATATTTCAACTTTAATTTTTTTCGTTCCTTTCGCGAATTGGATATTTATTTGTCATTTGTAAATTAAAAGATGAATTTACAAATGAAAAATAAATATCCAATTCGCGAAAGGAACGAAAAAAATTAAAGTTGAAATATTTGTCATTAGTAAATTAAAAGATGAATGTAAAGTGAGTAGCTCAGCTTTTATGAAAATGGATATTTTCATAAAACTTATTGTTTAAAGAGCTATCTAGTTTATTTGGTTGTTTCATATAATCTACCAATGTTTATATTATGCACAGTAAATATCTCATATTCGTCTATAAAAATATACATTACACTCGACTTTATGTGGGATATGGAAACTAATTGTGTAACTTTTAAGTATGACATTATTTTGTAAAATAATAGCTTCAAAGTAAATGATTTACAAACTGAGAAATACACGGCAATTTGTTGATTAAACAAGAGAAATAGCTGTACGACTTGCTACAAGATGAACGCATTTTCTGATGCGAGTCATTTCAGGAAATTGCTTAAACATCCTGATGATTTTATTTTGGCAAGATGATTTTGATAGAGCAGAATCAGAAATCAGCAAAGCTTTTCAAGATTTTATCTATATGTCGGTGTTGAGAAGGGGAATCAAATTTTGTTTTAAAAACACCCAAAATTCGTTGCACCACAACACTTCAGTCATGCTCGTATTACAGGAGAAATAGTCAATATAAATGCAGCAAATAAGTCGCAACAACTTCAGGATTTAAAAAAATGACTGATTTTATTCAATTAATTAACTTATTTAACCAGCAATTAACTAACAATATTTACTAACAAATTCTTAATTAGCTTCGACAAGTCGGGATGCATGCATACAAGGTAAAACATCGAACCCGGTTGTATGCATTATTCATCTATTGACATGGCAAGGAAGTAGATGGATACATGTCTGAGACTGTAGGGCATTTATTGTCGGCGTGTTGTCTAACAGATTAACTTGGACCACAAATTTAAAAGCAACATGAGGAATTACATGGCAGCACATGATATGATATATAATTAAATCTAAACGTAATTTTTTGTTTAATGAGGATAAGACCTGACACTGTTCCTATTCCAGACGTGAATATGAATGTTATGTTAAATGGCAGCTCGGAGCGAATAGTGTAATGGAGTAGATACCAGGAATTTACATAACCAGACGTTTCCAAGCAAATACAATGGAAGTGGGAACCAAGACAGTTTTTAATTAAATGGTTATTTGTTTACTAAAGTCTATTTTAACCTATGAAAATCTATTAAATTAAATATGTATTTATGTTAGCCTAAAAACGAAATTTTTAAGAAAGCTTTGTAAAAACACTAAGTCCAAACATTTAGGTCTCATTTATAAAATGGTGAAGAAAGATTGAAAGTTGTAATCAACAAACACGAAACCAAGTGTTTTCGCAACATAAAAAAAACTTCTTGGCATCTAGAAATTGCTTAAATTCCAAACAACGAATTTACTCAATTTAATTCAAACTTTGAATTGTCAATATAAATTATATATAAATCATGAGTTGTAATCTTAAGTTTTTTTCTCGGTGAAACAGAAAGCTTAATTTAGTTCAGTGAACACTTTTTAAGAAAAAATAACCAGTACGGTGGTAAAAACTTATTGATTATTTTCCTGCTAGAACAACTAGAGTGTCATCAAACTATATCAGCTAAAAGTAAATCAATCCCTCACTAACCCATTATTTTTCTTGCAAAGTAATTTAAAAACTAATTATATTGGTCACAAACAAGTTCCTAATAAGTGGGCTTGTTTTGTTCGTAGCCTCTTTCTCACCAAATGACTTTATAAATACAAATACGAAACACAACTTTAGGATTGTCCGACAGTATATAGTAAAAGTAAACCAACAACTCGGAATCTAATTGCAACTTGGAATAAGTAATTAAAATTTCAAATTAGTTTTTTTCAACATCTATTTCAGTTAAAATAACTGTTTTCAGCGTCAGCTTGTCTAAATTATATCATGCTCAATGTATTATTTCTTTTCTTCAGTATTTTTACAGGAGAACAAAACTAACGGCAACCACAACATATGTTTACTCAAAGTTATTCAACCATAGGCTTGAAATATTTCTAGACAAGTTACTACGTTTTAAAACTACAAGTCAAAATGCTTCATTTGGTTTTCTTGATTAGTTTATCTGTTTTCTGTGTAACTAGTTTTACACCAAACGAAATTTACGAGGCTTACTTTTGCAATCTTATAGATAGAAATGACCAAGTCATTTTCCTTTTCCATGGTGACGTGTACCTAAATTGTGTATCCAACAATCAAATAAGTATTCAACAAGTAACCATGTCAACAAATTTCGTTCCCATAATTCCGTCGGATTCTTACCGTTATTCAAATTTAATAACTGTTGTCATAACAAATTTGGACGATTTGTTTTTATACGGTTATTATCAAAATTTCAAAAGGTACAGTTACTTTCGTAAAACCGAAACGGTTGCCATACTATTCGACAGCCAAAATAGTTACAATAAAATTTCCAACTGGTGTGAAGTTGCACTTAATATTTCTGAACGCTGTAAATTTTACCACAAATTCGCTGAAACATCTTCACTAAAGTTAGTGTTGCGGTTCTCAGAAAATGGTGAATATTTCTGGACTACTATAATCTGTAATGGTTATTGTGTGGAAACAACAAGTATTTTACTCTCATTTAAATTTAGTTACAAGAAAATACTTGAAGTGCACAAAAAATATTTCTCAAACGCCGAAAATAGGATAATATATGCCGATGTTCTGTACATTGGCTCTGAATTCCACTCAAACAGCCACAAGAAAAAATTTCTCTGCGACATTATGATAAAAACAAGAAATTATAAGTATTTGAGTAATGCGCGAAATTGTTGGGCTAAGCAAATGTTGGCAATGGAGTTGTCGAAGAAACACAATGTTAGCTATACAAAATCTCGACTACAGCATATTGAAACTCGTTACGAAAACGATGTCAGATACAACTTAAATACTTTATGGTACGAAGGAATTTATCTGCAATACTATTCAGGTAGGTCATATCACTATTGTCTGGATACTAACGAAAGGAACAGCACTGCACAGTTAGGCTATGATACATTTGTGAAGCCGTTCCCTTTCAGTTTATGGATTTTAATTTTAATTACGTGGCTGCTCATAGCCGTGTTTTACACTGTTATACAAGCGTTTGTTAATTTTTTAAGCTTTGCCAAAGCCGCTGCGTTTGAAGTACTAAATAGCTTTTATCTAATTTGCTGCACTGGGATAGAATTCCGATTCAAATATAGGTCATTTGTAGTTATCGTTTTTGGGTGTTTTTTCTTTTGGTCAATATATCAGAACAATATTATTGGGCTGACCATAGTGGAGAATAAACATAATCGATTTGAGACATTGGACGAGTTTCTGAGTGCTGGATATGTGTTCGGGGCGGAATGTTTTAAGTATAATGGAACTGATGCCAGCAATATTTATTGTGTTCGTGGTCAAAATTTGAGCGATTATGACTATGTTACGCGAAAAATTGGGTGGCCAAATCAAACACGGTGGAGTTTTTGGTATTTCTATACCACCAACATTAACTATAAGCGAAACTATGGTTCGTCGTTGGAGTGCTATTATGTACCAGAAGAAGTTAACGTTGAACAATGGTTTCTCCTTATTTATACGAATAACGAGTACTGGATGGTGAAAAGTGTTCAAAATATACACGAGGGTGGATTTATGAGTATATGGAACAATTGGGCATTTCATGGAGAAAAACATCAGAATAAGTTTATGTTTCTTGAACCGGTGGTAGACCTTATACCTGACTCAATAGAGCTAAAGGAGTTATGGGCCGTGGTTTTGTTGTGTTTATTTATATACTGTTCAGCATTATTAGTGTTTGCGTTAGAGCTTCTTACAAAATTGTTAATGATGCAATACACAGAACGGTTTCTTTTATATCAACAAGTAAAAACATTTCTTTGTGGGCTAGTATGTAAAACTTGTCTTAAGAAAGTTAGTGCTTAAATATATATTGTATTATTATTTAAACTAGTTATATTCAAATTTAAATTGTAAAGCAATATTTAAGTGTGATTTTAATCAGCATTCATCGTTCATTAGACCAATTATATTGAATTATAATAGAATTCAAAGTTTCATCAATACTTAATTTCAAGCTCTATAAAGCAGTACGACTCCATTTTATTTACGCTGTTTATGACAAGTACAAAATATCCACTTCTTAAGCTAATTTTCGCCGTGAAATGAAACCATATATTTTAAATCTAGTTCTCTCAAAAATTAACTTAGCAAAACATAATCTAATCGATCGTACAAACCAAAAACTATTGATTATTTTAAAAACAAAAGAACAAAAGCGTGGTCATGCTATAGTCAAGCATCAGCTCACAACCCATTACGTTTAGAAAAAAGTAATTAAAGAATAATTATCTTGGTCGCCAACATATTGTTACACAATTTTAACGATTGAGTCATCTGCTAGTTCACACTTTTTCAAGCCAAACTTGTAGTATATTTTGTCAAAATATTTTCACATTAACAAAAATCTAAAACCAAAAGCAAATAAAAAACTTCTAAATGCTACCACTGTAAATTAAATATTTAAAGTTCCAAATACTTCTAGATAGGGTGTTTTTCAGAACTAAAAGTCAAAATTCCACAACCAAGTTCCCAGTTCTTCAAAAAAAATTTAAATACGAAATAAAACTTGAAGATAGTCTAACTGTATTTCTTATACATAAGCCAACAACTCACAATTTCAATTCGAATTGCCACGAATTGATTATATTTAAAATTAGCTTTGACAAATTACTTTTCAGTTCAAGCCACAGTTTTCAGCGCCAGCTTTTTTGCCTACTATACTCTTTGTTGGTAGTATTATTTCATTAGAAGAAAATTCCAAAACCAAATGCAAACAAAATAAATTTTTACTGTAAGCGCCCAATGACTGCTCATAAGGCAAAATGCTTCAATTCAATTTATTGATTAGTTTATCTGTTTCGTGTGTAACCAGTTTTTCCCCAAACGAAGTTTATGAGGCTTTCTTTTGCAACTTTACAGATAGAAACGACTTTCGTAATTATAAGTCAGATATTTTCTTACCGATATTCTAATTTAGTAACTCTTGTCATAACATATGTTGATTCGTTGCTGGTATCCAGTAGTGATAAAAACTTTACCATGTACAATTACTTTCGGAAAACCGAGACAGTGGCCATGCTTTTTGATGAAAACAACAACTACCATTAACTTCTCCACTATTGCAACGTAGAATTAAATGTTTTCTATCGTTGCAAAACTTACCACAACGTCGCTCAAACATCTTCACTAAAGTTTGTGTTCCGATTCTCAGAAAATGGTGAATATTTAGGGATTACTATAATCTGTAATTGTAATGGTTATTTTGTGGAAACAGCAAGCATTTCCATCTCATTTAAATTTTGTTACCAGAAAATACTTCAATTGCACAAAAGCTACTTCTCCGACGCAGAAAATAAGGAATGTATGCCAAAGTCGTGTACTCAGATCTTCAGTTCTACCTTGTCTGCCAAAGTAAATTATTTTTATGTGACACTTTACTTAAAACAAGTCGATTCGAAGACTTCGTCTTCAAAGCAAGTTCATATGTATTTTGTGCTAGAATTTCGAAAATACTACAAATAGGGACGAATGAGAACTGTCTGTGGTTAAAAACTTGTAAGATACAAGTAAATTAAAATTGCAAGAACCTCAGCGCTTTAAAAAGTCTTATTTTATAGTATTCCAATTAGGTTTTGAACATATTTATCTGCCCATGGAAATTGTGTTCGACTAAGTAAACTAATTGTTCTACAAAAATAAAATAATTGCCCGTTATTAAGATGCATATGCTGTTTTATAAATGTGTCTTGCCATCAGTCCGTCTGCCCGTCCCATGCGTTTTTTTCAAATGGGTAGGCAGAATCGTTTCAAATTAAGTACATAGGTACACAGGTACCTTAGAGTTGTGGCATCTGTACTAATAAATTTTGGGTCAGTATGGAGGCTCAAAACGGGTCAGATGCTATTTAGAGTATATTTATTACTGAATCTAATAAATGAGTGGAAATTGATGAAAAGGGGTTTCAGAGATAAATTTGGTCAAAGATTTGTCATTTTGCCATGAGCCGAATGTCATTTTGCCATGCTCAAGCCATAAGTGTAAACCATGGCGCCATGGGTATAAAAACGGATCACATGACCTTAATATGGTAAGGCCAAATTATTGCAAAATTGGATACAAGAGATCAATTTAACCACTTTTGATCCTTGCACCATGAGTAAAATATGTACCCAATACGATCAAAGAGATACCACATAAGGTGTTTTTACGAAACATGGTGCTCATTTCGTATTTTCTCAATTGCAAGAGCTTTAATCCTTGCACTGCTTCGGTACTCCGGATGTGCAAGTTTATGGTTGGCACATTTTTTAGTAGTGTTAGTAATCATCGTTAAAAATTTAAAGGTTTGCTATTTAACAATGGGATCCATCATTTTTCTACATCATCGTGGAGAAACATTCAAATTATATTAACTTCATTCATGACCTTCAGTATTTTTCGGTGCAATTCATTTTGTTTAGTTGGTGAACTGTAACTCTTGAACAGTTTTACCTACACACGAATGGTTTAGCACAGGTTTTAGTGTGCCTTATACTTACTCATTGCTGTAAAGTAGAGGGTATTTGGTGTGTTTATGTAAAACATATTCGAAACGAAATAGAAGCTCGCAATAGTGAAAAGGACTCTGTATGTTTTATTTTGCAATCTTTTTTAAACAAGTTGAATAATTTAAATACTTTTACATGAAATAGCTTTTGATCCGTCGCATTTTATTGTGTTTAAAAAGTTTAGGCCAACAAAGTTTCATTGGGAATTAAAACAAAAACCTCAAGTAGCAGTGAAGTGCCTGAATTTCATATGGAGTTTTAATTTCACACCATTTTCGTTGTAATCAGTTTTCGTCGGTTTTTTAGAGAGCTCTCAAGCAAAATTTCAGTATTTGTGTCGTTTTTATTAATCCTTTTTTCGGTCATCAAGTATGCGTAATTATATTTTGAAGTTCGTGTCTATGAAGGTTCTAACTCATGAAGGTGGACAATATCAGGACAAAAGTAATAAGTCTGTAGATCTTCAGATCTACCAAAAAATAATAATGAAAACCCTTCAACCAATATTTCAAAATACTAAGCTCTTGATAACAAAAAAGTGCATGACAGCTTATCAAATTCGTTCATTCTAACTAAAATTGACAGCAGCTTTACTAATAAATTTCTTCAACAAATCGATTTATACACATTTTATAAAGCTTACGAAGCATCTTTTGAGATATATTGGTAAACTAATCATTCATTGAAAAATATTTGTCGTGGTTGCACCATCTCATTAGCACATGATAAAATATTAATTTTCTCACTGGTCATACTCTAGTAAGATTCTCGTTAATAGTCTCAATAGTGTGGAAAAATAAAAACAAAATTCTAAATTGATCTTACTGATGTAGCTTAAAGCTAAAAATTATCGAAAATTTGCAATGACCACATTAACATTAGTTTGTGTGTTAGGTTTTTACGTTTTAATTGCTTGTAGTACTATTGCTTTCAAAACTTCACCATTTGTTTTAAAACCAGATTCGCAGTACTTATCCACCAACTATAAAAACCTTCTCTCATCTATTTTTGAGCGCACCATTGAGGTCGTATCTCAGCATGAAGCGCATTTGACGTTACACAGTGTACTTAAAAACTTAAACATGAACTATAATGTTTTTGTGATGCGCAAGCTGAACGGGTTTCACAAAAATCAAACCTCTTTAAGAGCTAACGCCATTTCACGACATGGTTCACATGATCATATTGTTTACTTAGATGCTGTAAACGGATTAATAGATTCCAACATTTTAAACAAAGAACCCACATATTTGTATGCCAACAAGCCAGTTGATTTTCTTTTATTTCCTGCCAAAGTTAAATTTGGTTTGTTTGATATCTCGGAGGCTTTTGCTGCAACAGTGATAGTAGTTTTTGATATTGACACCAACAATTTTAATACAGTGTATGTCCCATGTTCGAATGATCCACAATATGGTAGTAAACGTACACAATCAGTTATGATGTTACCTATCGCAAAACATAAGATTGGAACCGTATCTTTAACTAATTTAAAAACCATTTGGACAAATCTTAATTGTCGACTTTTAAAAAGAAACCTAGAAATCACTCAGACGTCTTGTCAGGTTGACTCCCGTTTGGGCGTCCATTTCGAGTCTTGTACTTTATCATTTTTCAATAGGCAATATAACTGTACGTTATCACTAACAAAACGGAAAAATATAGGACGAATAGATGTCACTACAAAAAGCGTTGCAAACAAGGCACGTTTTCGTAAAAACCATCCATGGTTTTTTCCTACGTATACTTCGTATGGTATGTTAGTACATGGCTATCGGCATGTTGTGTTCACAGAATTGGAAAATCGATACAACACCGATATTGCGTCATTTTTTAAGCCATTTGGTAGCATAATTTGGCTACTAATTGTTCTTTCGTTTTTAGCGTATTGGCTGATTATTTCTTTGATGTTGGCTAATATAAACATGTGGTGCGATTTATATGCAGTTATGCTTGAACAATCTGCAAACTGCAAGTTAAAACATTTTGGGAGTTGGAAAGTAGGGTTTTTCATTTTAATCTCTGTTTGGATATTTATGGCAATCGTCCTCAGAAACCATTACACATTCACCCTATACTCATTTATCACGTCCGAACCTGTCCCGAATAACGTTTACCCACAATCTGTTTTTGAATGTGAAAACGTTTCAGACTCATTAGCGCTACTCGCTGAGGAGATCAAACTATTAAACGAATTAGATGCACTTATTAACAAGCAGTCAGTAAACACCATGAGCCAAAACTTTTCTAAGCTTAAGCAACGCATGTACCCTATTTCAAACGTTAATGTTGAAAACACCGTGAGACGAATTTCAAACAATAAGTTTACTCATTTTATAGGAAGGTATGGGAAGCTTACATTGAGGCACTTCATTTTGATTTATAATACCGAACCTAAAATGGACATATTAAGATCTTTCATAAGTATATTTGGAAAGCGAAAGGCTATATATCCAGCAAAGCATGACTCTACACTATTTTTGGAGACAATGACAACATGGTGGACATTTTGTTCTAACTCAATCACTTTTAAAATATTTGAAAACTTTCTTAAAAGCTTTACGGAATCCGGACTGGCTTTAAAATTGTTCGATAATACGGTTCTATTTGATACCTTTTTGAGATTAAATAAAACTGCTGAAATGTTGGTTTGTATGCAGTTAAATTGGTTTACTGCAGCCGATAAAATACTTCATTTGAGTGACGTGGAAATATTATGTCACAGCACAGAACACAATGAAAAATATGTTGCCGCAAGTTGGATTTCACTTTTAATATTATGGATATTGGTAGCTTGTATCAGATGTATGCTTACTGGTGGAAATTACTGCTAAACCTTTATACCGTAAGGAAGCTTCTGATTTTTAGTATATCCCGTAATTTAACTGCATAACTTTGTGTAAACGGGTCATTTGAAATTGCCATAAAAATATATATATAATACACGCATTTACCCCAGCAAGTAAATTCGGTAGCTTCTGTTAATGAAAATTAAGTGCTGCAACCTAATTTATATATTTTACAGTGACTTAGAAAAAAAATATTCTGAAACATGTCAGAAATATTTACACCTGGAAGTGAAATCAAATAATTTGATTGCAGAATTTTTAATCAAATTATTTCTAAATACATAATATGAACCTTGATACTTATTTCAAAATTGAAAAGAGTTGAAGTGTTCCAAGGAATTTCGAAAATTAAGTTTCTTTATTTTAAAAAAATCAGCAGAATTGACAAAAGGTTTTTTATGTTTTGTATAATTAAAGCCCACGAAATTAATAAATAGATTTTTAAGGTAAGTTAAATTGCGTTTTATGCAGCAAACACGGAAATTACGATCCGAGGCAAGCCACCTTGTTAAAAGTAGATTTAACAATATCTATTTTTTAAAGGGCTATTTTTTAAATTCTCTTTTTTGCATGGTTTTATTTATCAGAAATGTCAAGAGGAATTGGAATTATCATTTCATGGCACTCAAATCACGTCTAACGGAACAGGCCATATTTCATTTTGCTACTTAGGCAGTTATTTTTTAAATTTATAAACAGAACTAGTAGAGCAAACTTATCTGCGTAGCGTTTTTCAGCAAAATCGCCCATAAATTAAGATGACCAGACGTATACCAGATTTAATTGTTTTTTACTAATTAACCATTTACTGCTTCGTATGAGCATAATTAGTCAGACATTACATTTGAAAGATTGATCTACGCTAAACATTGAATACGAAAGAGCTTCTAATTTTGGCAAAAAGTTAATTTTGAAGTTAATTGCCGTGTTAATTAACGGCTAATTATCTTTCTTCCGCCTCGCTATAGCAAGAATCCGAATATGCATGCTCATGAACCACTGTCCCAGGAAAAAGGATCCATTCTTACATTTTTGCTATGGGGCGGCGGAAGGAAGTTATATGACTTAATTGTTGTTAGAATTAGGTCTTCAATTAGCGAATGGGGGCTGTTCAGAGCAGGCACAGTCATAAACAAACACATTTTCTCTTTATGTATTTATGCGTAAGTGCACGCATACAACCAATAGTAACAGCAGTTTTTATGTGCTACTGTTGCTGCTGTGCATGTCGGTTGATAGATGCTTGCTTGGCTCGCGTAGTATGTAATATGCCACAAGGTAAAAAAAATAGCAAAGCACATGCATGTTTCAGAGAATTCCGACAGAGGGTGCGCGGAATGGAGGTGCTCGTTTGTTACCATAAGACGTGATTTAGGTGATGGCTATTGAAAGCCATATGTCTTATCTTTTAAGATCATTTAAATTAGGTTTTATTGATCCTTATGACTTACTTTTCATACTTGAGAACCCTGCAAAACAAAATTATGACATTTAAGTTTACGGGATATTTTTTCAGCTAATAATTTTCATAATATTATATGCGGCACGCAATTATTGGTCCCTGAGAAATGGATATTTTTTTATTTTAAATAGTTTATAACTGTCCCTGAGGACAATTATTATTAATCGATTGCCCCTGCGAGACAAAATATTCAGGTAAAATTGATTTTTTCCATGTCTATAACAATCACTCAAAGTTAAATTTACATGGACTATCATATCACTGAATATAAAATTGCAGATAGAACAAACCATACTATCATGAAATTTAAAACTGATTTCGGTAGAGCGTAAACCATGGTTACAAAGTCTTTATTGCACTATCAAGATATATCAGAAAAATTTTACACGGAATTAACGATTTAGGCAGAATTTGAGCAAAAATCTGGCGAATGTTAGGACTAATATTGTAGTTGCGGAACGTCGTATGCAACAAAAGTAAAAAAGATACTGTTGAATTAAAAGGTAGCCATATTTTCTTTACGACGGGTGCCGAGCATGAAAATTATAGACCATTCGATTTTGGACGATAAAAACAACAAAACCTTTGGTGCTTTAATACATAGTGACATACATTCGATTTTCTGAAATAATTATTGATAATTCGGAATTTAAATTGTGGTCCAAATCAGTAAGACATTCAACTATTATACTTACTGCGAACTGCAAACACATATATTTTTTTCCGAATGACGAATCATATGCTCCAGGCCTTTTTCTACCCTTTCCTATTTTTAAAGAAGTATTTATGCATGCAATGTGTTAGGGTGGCAGCACCTCTTGATAGATTCACTTCACCTGACGCAGCTGGTACTAAAAGTTTAGGGGTTAAGTCGAGTACTGGGCGTCAAAAGCAAACCAGTAAAGGCTTCAAGAGTGAACTATGTAGAGCAAAATATTGTAAAATCAGTTTTCCCTGAAAAATATATCACAGGGGCAAGTGATTCATAATAATTGTCGTCAGACGGTTCTAGGTGGTAGGTTATACATTATTTTAAACAAAAAGTTATCCCATTTTCAGTGGCGGATTATATATTCCATTAGATGTACGTAGTGGATTAAGAATTTTAAAATAGCCATGCTTAAGATTGAATCATGCCCGAGTTAATATGATTTCAAAATACAGATATTTTAAATTAAAAAGACCATTTCTATAAATGCTGTAAAAAGTATTTTATTCGGCAGTATTACGCCGAACCTTAAAAACATTTCGACACATAATTTTAGAATTGCTCCTTTAAAGTTTCAAGAAATTTTGAAAGATCATCCAATCCACCTTAAATCCTAGTTAAATTTTGAATTATTTGTAGCAAATTATCGATTTCAGTTTGCTTCTTGTCAAACACAAAGTGCCTGCTCAAATAATAGTTTCTTTTCAAGTTTAAAATAAACACACTAAGAACTAAAACCGAAAGATTGAAACACAAGCGTATTAGGTTTAATTTTTCATACAAGATTCCCAAAATTGCTTCAGAAATTCCAGATTTCAACGTATATTAAGCGTTTGCCTAATCGACTTTATACAAGTATTAGTAGGACGCATTCGGAAACCATAAACATAAAAGCCAATATTTAAAAGAAGTTACGTATCACAAAAGAGTACAAAAATTTAAACAAAAATAAAGTTAACCGAATTTAAAACAATTAAAAAATGAGTCTAACATCTGGCGTATTCACAGTTCATTCAATTCTACAAATTGTGGTACCACAACCATGGCACCTTATTGCAAATCAACAGCGTGCAACTGAAAGTCATTTATATTCTAAAAGCAAGTACAAACTAGTTCGAATACTCTCTCGATTTATATCATTTGGTTTATTTCTGCCGTTTTTATTTTATCGTCTGTGCTGGCTATTTTTCCATTGGAAAACTTACACATATAAAAATGTCGACCAAGTTGGACTATACGGTTTATTCTTTTGCTCGTATATTATTCTTCTTGACATTAACCGTATTCAATATTGCTATCAGGCTGAAATCATCTATATAATAAATCAATTATATCTGCTTCGCTCAGTCTGGCAAAACCAAATTCCATGTTCTGGTATAGAGCATAACAAAATATTTCGTGGATTTTCCAAGCATGAGTTATTTATTTATGGTATTTCTGCTGGGCACATTATACTTATAATAAGTTTCGGGGCAGGTCCACTTGTGATTACGTATTACCCATTACAACTCATTTATGGCTCCAATTATTATGTCATAGCTATCGAAGTACTGTACATTAGTTTGATTGCAATATTTAACATGTTTAGTTTACTATCTATGTTACTTCTAATGGTTATGTCTCTAGATTCTTTAATTTTGTTTATGTTGAAATTTGTGTTCCCTTCACCAGGAACTAACTTAGGATTTCAAACGTATTTGAAGAACTTTAGAATCTCTATGATAGTTTTGGAAAGGCTTGACTTTATTGCCAATCAGTTATGTACTGTTTTGATATTCGTTGGGATAATGGTAGCATCTTTTGCAGGTTCAATAACTATCTTGTGGTACGGAAAAATTGATACTCTAGTATATATGCTGGCACCATTATTAACAGTTATTTGCTTTTCTTATGCAATGCTACTAACATATCTTGCAAATATTCCGCTTCAAAATTCGAAAGGATTCTTAAAATTCTGGCAATTGCATTTAAGAAAACGAGAAAACAAGAAATTACTTCGGGCTTGTAAGCCAATTGGATTTAAAGTAGAACCTTATGGCATTGGAAACTCTCAACTTGGTTTGCTTATTTGTGACGACATAATTCAAAATGTGATAACAATTATTTTGTTAGATAGTTTGTAAGTTTTTACTTACTTTTATGACAATCATTTTCGTGTAAGTGCATTGTAAATATTCTAAGCAGCACGAAGTGCATGTAAAACTTAACTAAACTTTACTAAAACAAATTAAAATGTATTATGGGTAGCAAAAAATCAAAAACTAATAACCGTTAGTGTGCTTTTAACATCAGTAATATTATACATTGAAAAAAAATTAAAAGTAATCAATTTTTATAATTTTTTTTTACAATTTTGATAAATATTCATTAGATAAACACTGGTATTTTAAATTTGTAATTTACAGACATTTAAAAAAATCGAAAACATGATCATTTTTCAAGCAACTGCTAACCATTGTTTTTTATGCGGACTCACGTGCTCATAACATAGTCATGCGGCTTTCCTACCTGTTTAATATATAAGGACAAAATTGCTATTTACATAATAATATTTTTCTCAATCCATTTTTTGCATTTATCCCAAGGTCCAATTACGATCCAAGGCAAGCCGCCTTGTCAAAAATATCCACCAAATTTTTAACAATCCCTTTTTAAAACTTGTTTTAACATAATCTTTAATAAATGTTAAATTTTGAGCTACAAAATTCATTAGGTTGCGTCTTTTTGCGTAGTTGTATTTCCTGTACCATGTCGAAAAGAATTGGAACTACTATTTCATGTTCTTATATCTATTTCAAACCACTTATCGTACCTTTAAGATCAGTTAAATCAGTTTTTATTGATCCTTAATTCTTACTTTTAATACCTCAGAACCCTGCAAAACATGATCACATTTGACATTACGGGTTACTTTTTCAACTAAAATGTTCATAAATATTAAACTTGGGATACAATTCTGGGTCCCTGAAACAGGAAAATCTTTTATCAAAAATAAATTACAACTGTGCCTGAGGATGTTTATTATGAATAACGTGCCCCTGACATAAGACTCAGGTAAAGTTGTGTGTTTTCATGTGCATGACAATCAGTTGAAGTTAAATTTACATGGACATTTACATCACTGCAATACATATTTCTATTTCTGTTCCTTTTGCAATATTTGTAAATATTGCAAATAGAACAGGTCATGCTATCATGAAATTTAGACTGATTTCATAAAAATGTAAACCATCGTGCAAAATTGTTAATGCATAATCAAGAAATATCAGACGAAGATTTAACCCGTGATTGGCGTTTTGGGCAGAGTTTAGGCTTTAAACCTGGTAAATATTTGGACTACTATTGTGCTTTTGGAAAGTCATGTCCAACAAAAGTAAAAATACTGTTGGAAAAAAGGGCAACATCATTTTTTGAACGAATGGTGTCGATTATGCAAATTATAGATCACTAGATTTTGGACAGTCTGAAAAAGAAAACCTTTGGTTCTTGAGTACTTTTAATTGCGTCTATGTGATTTTATTGAAAAAATATTGCTCTTTCCAAAATTATATTGTGATCCAAATTAGTACGACATTCGATGATTCTGAGGACTGCGAACTACAAACACGTAATGTTTAGCTGAATGACGAATCATGGGGAACTAAATTATTTGAAGTAAAAAGTCATCCGTTTTTCAGGAACGGAAAATATATTCCCATTAAATGCACGAAGTAGATTAAGAATGTCAAAATATACCCATTTGAGATTAAATCATGTTCGAGTTAATGTGATTTAATTTTTTTTTAAATTTAACAGGATATATCTTTGAATACTGTAAAAATAATTTTATCGGACACTATTACGCCCAACCACAAAAAAATTTCGACATAGAGTTTTAGAATTGACCTAATAAATATTTCATGAAATTTTGAAACACGAAAATCAAGTTAAAGATCAGGCAAACCTACATAAGTAACATTTAACCCATTTCTTTCTTGTAGTATGTTTTCAATATAAGAATTGTCGAACACAAAGCACCTGTTCAAAAAAACTTAGTTTTCTAGCTGAAAATATACATGTTCTCAAATAAAGCTGAAAATTGTTAACCCAAACGTTTTTGGTTAAATTTTAAACACAGGATTCCAAGATATACTTCAGAATTTCTAGGTTCCCGCGTATGTGAAGCGTTGGTCTAATTAACTTGATAAAAATACTAGTAGGCATTCGGAAACCATAAACATAAATACCAATAATTAAAAGAAGTTACAACGCACAAATAACATATAACAATTTAAAGAAAAAACACTATTTAAGTATTAAAATACAGAAATATGACTTTAACATCTGGCGTATTCACAGATCATTCAATTCTTCAAATTGTGGTACCACAGCCGTGGCAACTTAATGATAACCAACAGCAAGCTACTGAAAGTCATTTATATTCTAAACGCAAGCACAAAATAGTTCGAATACTCTCTCGATTTATATCATTTGGTTTATTTCTGCCGTTTTTATTTTATCGTCTGTGCTGGCTATTT
>JAQFXM010000659.1:0-44222 GCA_034693345.1 Entomobrya multifasciata | reverse complement strand
TTTTCCCCCGTTTCCCCCCGGGTTTTTCATTTTACCCGGGCAAGTGACACATATTCGTGATCTACTCGTCAAGCTCTCTCAGATAAGCACATTTATTTTGAAATCGGACGACCTCATACATAAGGTGTATTGAAAGTTGGTGGACTTACACAAATAATATTTTCAACGTTCAATTAAAAATTTTGGCATGTTTTTCAGTAAAAACTTAATCATCATTCTCCACGCCCCGCTTAATACGCCATGTGCGATCTTCCATATCCTCCTTCACAAAGGGTTTTTAGTTTTTACCGCTGCCGTGCTGTGATGTTTGGCCTGGTGTTCAATTTTTTTATTGCGTATTTGCTGCGTGCGGAGCACGTAGTTGTAAAATGAAACCTACATACCTACCTTTTCATTACACACGAATAAGTTTATATTTATTTGAGTATGATAATGATAACTATGACGATGTTGAAATATAGTTTACTTTAGAGAATTTCACATTCTTAAAAACGAATTCAGAGAAACAAACAAACCAAATCAATTTTTTTGCAATGAATTCATCGTTTTTCTGGTGCAAACCTGAAAATTAGAGAGAATACTAGCCAAAAATCAGAAAGGCAGAATTAAATGAAGTTGAGAATTCTATTTTCAGTTATAAAGATCAAAGCAGTATACACCATCCCACTTTTAAATGTAGGATTAGAAAATCTTAATAGTAGCGGTAGAAGAATAAGAAGCATGAACCATGAACCACATCCGGTGGAATAGTACACGTTTTTAATTGTATAAAGTAACTAAGATAAATGAAGAAATTTGTAGACATATTTTTCAAAACCTTAGCATGGCAAAGTGTAAAACCTTTCTACAAGCTAAAAACGTGTAATAATAATAAACAGTTTTCCAAGAGAGAGAAAATGAGGACATAAAAGTATTAGAATATGAGAGATTTAAAACGTTTAATGCATGGCCTTATTAAAGATGCATGTTTTTTTCTAACTACGAAAAAAGGTTTGTTTAAAGCGGATGTTGCAAACAGCAAAGCGGATGTAAATGGTTTACATATTTTTCTATTCCTTTTAACTTTTTGACTAGTGTGTGTTGAGGAAGATGAAAGCAAAAGAAAATAAATAAAGTAACGCGGACGGATGGGATCAAGGTTAATTTTGCACACTAAAAATGAAACGTCAGTCGGTTTTCCAAAGGACAAAGGCAAATCGTTAACTTGTGAATCTACATTTTCCTAGAATCGTCAAATTCCTCTGTCAGTTCGAAACGAAAAGAAGTGCATTTTTTGAATCGTATTGCTCATAGTTTGTGTTTATAGAAGCCGTCTATTATGAACGTCAACAAAATTATAAAATTAATTTATAACTCAATTTGGTTTCCGTTCATTTAACTAACTTAACACTTTCGTAAATCGGAATCATAGTCCTAATCTGCCTAATGATTCACCTTGTTTTTCTCATGAATCACTCAAGTAAATATTAACAACAAAAAGGGCAGGTTACTGTTATAGTTATAGATGTTGATTGTATGCGGCATGACCCCAAACCATTTTTTTCAGAGTTTGCGTTATTACATGGACCATTTTCTATTTTCTTTCGAGTTATATGCTTCACATATCTCAATTTGTTTTTTACTGAAACTAACAAAGCACGAATTATGCTGGACATTCCTGGAAAGCTTGGCTGCTTTAACATGATGTACACATTTATTATGAAATATATACATATTTATATATATAAATGCCTTCGCACACATAGGTAGTTTTATATTACAATTCATGTCTTCATCTCATCATCCCTCATCTTTTATGTTTCCCATTCAACAAAACAGCAAATGTCTAATATATTTTGCTTGATGGTGGTGTAGTCGTTTTAGTTGATGGTGTCGTAAGAAAGCAAGTATGAAAAACGAAAAAAAATGAAACACGCAACCATATATATTTTTAAATCCCTTATTCTTCCAATTTCTCCATTTTTTTCATATATCTAACGTTACACACAAACTTTGTTTGATTCACCCAAAAACACAACTCTCACCACACAACAGTATGAAGAATGACTGACTGGATTGGATTTTCTTTCAGTTTACTTGGAGAAAAATAGATACAAACAACATGATCTGAGCTTTTAGTCTAGCCATCATCATCATCATTATATTTCCCGATTCTCTGCTTTCCTGGTTTGCTGCTCAATTTATTTTTTCTGTGGGATAGTTTCCATTTTTTTCCACTTTTTACTTATGACTCACTCAACTTCTCAAAAAGAGAACACTTTTTACGAACATTTCATGAGCACAACGTATAAATGTACATATTTTTTTACATGTTTACTTCTTCGTTTTGCACAAAATCGTTCCAGATTTTCATTCTTGTTACTTAAGCATATTATGTCATGCATGTGATATAATGTACGTATGTAATGATTTCTTTTCTGGATGGCATGTTTCACAATGACCGTACAATAATAATCTCATCGTCTCGTCTCTTTACAACGAAATTTTGTTGTCATACATACACACACATCAACATACGTACAAGTGTATGCAAAAGATAAATATAGGTTGTTGATAAAGCTCTGATCCTTTGCAAAAAATAAGCAAAGGACCCGTCTTCCACAATGCAAGACAGAGATGCAATGAAAATAATGAAATGGAGGCCAATACCATCACTAAAACAACCTACGTACCAACCGACATAATAGCTATTGTATGTAATATAAAAAGTGTATATGCTTGACTATCAACAAGAAAACAATGTTTAGTGAGTGGACTGCAGGAATTTAACAAGAAGAAGGGAATCACCATAGAGCGAGAAATGCTTTTTGGCTAAATGCCACCATCATAATATCCGTACAAAGAAAAAAACAAGCATTTTACCCTAAATGTGTATTTTCTACTGGAATACGTTGGATAAAAATATGTATATGGAGAGAAAGTAAATATAGTACCCCAATCGTGATGATGATCATCATCATCGTCATGTGAGTGCCATAGAGACCACCAGATCGAAAAGCAAGCAAGCTGTCTGAAAAACAAACCGTTTTCTATTTGAAAGAAAGGGAGAAGGAAGGAATCAAGGAAAGAAGTCTATTTTCATGCCCTCTTGTTCTTCTTCCGTTGTTTCCCTTTGCCCGCCTGAGTGCAAATAACTTTTTTTATTCTTGCCTTTTTTCATGCTTTTGCCTCCTGTGTGCATGTTGTTGTCCATCCATACCACCGGGGCTACGACTCAAGATTTTTTTGGCATACCCCATTCTGATTTTTGTCCGAGAATATTTTCCTCTTTATCTTTCGGTGAGTAAGTTTGGTTTTGTAATTGTTTGCTATTTGCCACCTTTTTCAAATGTTTACTCCCTCGGAAAACATTCAAAGCTAGCTATGATGCCATATTAGAGACAATTGAAGGTGAAAAAAGGATTCCTCCCATCGACATACTCATTCTAACGGCTGAACAAAGTTGAACGAAAAGGATGATTAATGAGCACACTTTTTCCTTTTCTTCCATGCCAAAACAGTATCATTAAACAAAGCCAAAAAAAACATACAAAAGGGAGAGTAAAAAAGAGGAGCATTGTACACAAAGAAAACATGATTAGTGGGCCAGGGAAAGATATTAGTATTACTTATTATGACGATGATTATTGCTATTACACGTCGCTCTAAAAAAAATTCCGCTACATATGTTTATTATTGATTGCCATTACCACTCTTCTTTCTTTCATGCTCTGCTTGTTCCTTCCAATATAGTAATTCATTTAATAGGTGTAATTTGTACAAAAAATATATCATAATAAGTATACAATATAGAATATGCCTATATGCGTTATAATCTTACGTAATATTCATTTTGAAAGGAAATATGACGGCAGTTTAGATGGTCGTGGTGGTGGTATTGGGGTAAGGATGGCATTCAGCCAGTTTTTTTAGCCCACTGATACGTGTGTGCTGAACACCCTTGTAAAACATTACATCATAGTACATTATTATTATTATACTCAACAAACACATATTACACAAATTATCTTATTGAAGGCTGGTGGTAGGAATTACAACTTACACCAAATTAGCTAACATGCCTGCTTATTATGCCCAGCGTACAAGTATGATTTTAGTGTCTTGAGTCTTGACTACTTGTATGAGTACTGAGCATGTACTGCTGAAAAAAAAATCTACATACATTTATATTATATCACAATCTCTTCTCTCTCGACACAATTTTTTCCCTTGTTTGATGAGGAGGATGAGTTTGGCGAAGAGCCAAAATGATGACGATGCCGATATGAGATGAGTCTGGTTGGTTACAGTGAAAGTCTACTAGTCGAATGTCATTGTCTTCTGGGGCAGTAAAAAAAGTGATAGAGAGCGATGGGAACAGAAAAAGAAAGCTAAGCAGTGCAAATGCAATGTATTGCAGAAAGGAACAGTAAGCCTTTTTTCAAGAGTGTCACCGTCATCATAGCAATAATATAGCCCAAGAATCGTCCAGCAAGTTGCACCAAGATATTTAAAAAAAGAGATGTGGGATGCGGATGGTGAGATGAAATCTTGTTCATCTCTTACTGAAAGTTGAAACGACTGATGTAGTGTTGTTATTGTAGCAGTTGCACGGGTAACAACATTGTGATCGTCATCTTCTCTTTTCCTTATCAATCCCGACGCCAGGGACTTGCTGTGTCCATGCCCATACATCTGATACGACTGGCTGATCTTAAACTTTGGAGCGTACTGTTTTCTCGTCACTCACCAAAAACTATCCAGTGGAACTGGAACGACTGGCATGTAGCATAGAAAAAGTCAAGAAGAAGAAGACCAAAAGGAAGAAGAAGTACGTGAAAAATACTCAAAGATTGAGAATAGAGCATCAAAGAAAAAAGTTTTTTTACCTCTTCTATTTATCTCACGTAGGTCATTATAATTGGCATTTGTTGTGACTGGTGGAACAAAACTCTAGAAAAAAGTTGCACCCAAGAACTAGGAAAAAAGAATGAAAGGCAGGGAAAAGGTTGAAAGAAAACAAAGCAATCCAGTCTTCTTCTTCTTTTTTAGTCTTATTATTCTTGGTCTTGTTGCGTGTCTAAGTGAGATCGATGAATGTACTAGTATTTTTCCTCTTTTCTTGGTTTATGTGCACATTTTTATGTTTTATTGTATGTATCTTATTCCGTTGGATGTGTACACTTCAATAGATGCTTGTTCGATAATCACAAGAATAAGAGAAAATGTTAAGCAGCTCCACTATCCATTCGAAAGAAAGCGGAAACGAGCAATTGCAACGATAATGATATTTTCTTTGGAGAAAAAAGGCGATTTCGGTGCTCTGAACACTAGGACCAAAAAAGTGAAACAAAATGTACAACACAATACATTTCTTCCTTTCATTTCTTAGGAGATCATCATTATTATCATTATTTTGTGATGATGATGAGCCATTGAATAATGTATTTAATGTTGTGCGTGTTATGAAACGTGAAATAGAAGGGAGGTGTGTCAAAGTGGTAGATCAGATCAGAGTATGAACGAAAGAACAAACTAAATCAGATGATGCAATCAGCGAGATAACGACTCTATTTTCCCTTCAATCGTCATCACTCAATTTACTATTCTTTTTATTTTTCTACCACCCCAATTGAGCAATGCAACCATCATATCACCATTCGCACTTATTGCACCACCTACCATAATAAAGATTGACGTGATTACGTTTATCCTACATAATCATTCAAGCTCCTTTGAATTTTCTCCATTAAGCAATTTGACTGCTAGTCATGTAATTTTGGTCAGCATGCCACGTAAAAATTGAGTAATGTCAAGTCTTTGGAAACAAATGGGAAAAAATCTATCTTGAGAGGATATTTACATTCCTTTAAGTTGTACATAAAAAAGAAAAAAAAGTGAAGAGCAAGGAGGTGATTTGGTTTATTGCCTAAAATTCAGTAAACATATAAACATTTCGCAATAAATACATAGAATGTTGGTCTTTAGATTGACCCCCTCTCTGTCTCTCTCTTTCTCGGTTCAACATAAACTGGGAAGAATGAAACCTTTGTGCACTGTACATTGTGTGGTAAAATACATACACCCATGCACATAACTACTGCAGTGAATAAAACAGGATAAAAAAGAGAAATACAAGGAAAAGAAGAAGATTGAAAAAAGAGACTCTCAAATTCTATCATCAGCAACACCACTACTAGTACAACAACAACTGCAATCGCTAGACCTTTTTACACTCTTTTCGTTTTTATATGTACGCATCTAGTCCAAGCCAAACAACCAACTAGTTACGTAAGTTGTAGTTCTGTAGTAGAAAAGCATCAACTATAATGATGAGTACAACTCCATGCTACTCTTTTCTCAATAAAGAAACAAGGAGCACTATGGAATGCATATTGGCGCCACTATGGAAGAAACGACTGAGACGAAGAAAAAGTAAGTTTTTTCAGTTCCTTTTTTGTGACCATTGCTGCTGAGCAAAAGTTTTTTCTTTAGATATTTTCTGTCTCCTCTTCGTATAGTTATGTATGAATGTTCTAAGCCCTCTTCATGTGATGTGTATGTCCTATCTCTTTGGTTTCTGCCGCTGCTCCAGTGATGAGTAGATCTTTGTAAAGGAGATGAGATATATATAAATATGTATGTGTACATAAGACATTCACACATGTGTATATTACTTGTGTGTTTTCTTAGCCTTGTTCTTGTGTTGTTGTTACTACAGTCATTTTATATCTGAATGAAAAGAGAAGAAGGAAAAGAAAGAACTTTTTTTGGGAAAGGAGAGAAAGAATCTTTTATTCGAAGTACATACATGAAAAAAGAGGAAGAAAACTGGAAAGTGCGCTGTTATGCTTTATAAGCTTACTATCGCTACCATGAGGATCTTATGAAGTTGTGTAGGACTTTGAAAGTTACGTTATAATGAAGGACTGACTTCTTGTCTGTCCATCCGTACACAATGTAACTTTTCTTTAGTATTTATCTCTCATTTATAAGAAAACTTTGTCCTGTAAACATATAAGCACCCATTCTGTCTCAACCTCACATCAACTGTTTATTTTACATGACTCACGTCTTTTTGCAGACTAATTGTTTGCGATTTGCAATGCTTCGCTACCTCTGGTTCGTAATGTGTAAAATGAAGTTTGGAAATAAATTTGCTACATTTATATTTAACTCACGAGGAAGTTGCTACACCTTTTTTCATACGGCTAGATTAATCGCAAAAATTATGGACTTTGATTTGATATGACGATTACGACGGATTTATCACCGCAAATCTATGGCCGTCGAAAGGTTAAAAATAACATGTTTTCAATGAAAAATTATACGAGTTTGACTGTTTAAAAATAACGTGTAGTAAGGATTTCATGGACACTAAATGTTACTAAAACTACTTTCAAGACAAACAGTTTTCGCTAGGCAGTCACAGCTTCCTTGTTAGTAAATAGTATTTGGCATGACAAAGGTACAAGAACAAGATACTGATCGTTGCCATAGATAATAGAGGAGAAGCCAAGATGAGTAGTGATTTCATTGTTTTTTATTTTCCTATCAAATAAAGTGTAGTATAATATAAAAATATATAATTGTGTAAGTATATTGTGTTCATGGTAAATTGGAAGTTGACCTCTCCTTTTATTCTCTGGTTTTTTGACGAATTTTATTGAAGGATTATGTTTGAAGGAGTTATGAGGAATATTGAACTGAAAGAGGAGATTAGGAAGGGCTATTTCTTTCTGTTAATTTTTATATTGCTTTGTAGTTGTACCGAAGAGAAACCAATAACTGCACGCTTCCCCTTTTTCCACTTGAATAGCTCAAGCACTTAATTTGAAACGCTTTGCCCAAGAAAAGCTCGTATATCGCACATTACAGGATTCAAGTTGTGTGGAACTCAGATTAACGAGGCAAAAGTAGACGAAGAAACTTCATATTGGATACCGTATTTTGTTTTTTTGCCAGTTTCCTCGAAAAGACGCTCACGTTGACGTGCAAATACATTTGCACAAGCATCTAGTCTTGTGTATATATTGCTGTGTAAATAAACGATGGTGATAGTGCAAATGAGCCCAGTAGGGAAAATTGAAAAGACTGCCGCTTTCTCGTTGTAGTCCTGATGCCACGTTTGCATGCCAGAAGATATTGCTAATCACGGCACACCACATCACTTACGAAATCACAACGGCCGCTCTGTTCAAGGAGACAAGGTGTACGAACGGAGAAGCAATATATGTATATATGCAGCAACGAATCTGATTCATTTCAACATGCGATTCTTTCCACATTTCAGCCTTTTCATGATAAACCACCACAGTACAAAAAAATGGTTTCTCTTTATATACCTGGAAGTCGTACAGAAACCGTATTGCCACTAAATATAGTGACAACTAAATGAAAGGGGACTAGAAAAACATTACTGAAGCATGAATTTTTATCCATGTCATCGGATATTTTCAAGATGTTATCAAACAGTAGATGAGTAGATAAGAAAATATTGTTGCATTACTATGATATTGTGAATTATTTTTATTCACGTGAAGAAATGAAGCACACCTATTTTGCTTGAAAACAAAAGTTTCGACCATTCATGCAGATATACTGTGTTAACAAGTTGCACGTCCATATAAATGAGTGGGTAGATTTGGAGTGCTTAAAATTTCATACTGCTCCCCAGGCACAACCACTCTTATCATTAAAAAACTCTTTCGATTTTGCGGAAATACGTTATATACCACCACTATGATCAATCGCGAAAGTTGTTCTCACTTTTTAGTTTGTAAATCGTCATCGTAAGCCAGACCGCACCACGATCATCATCGCCCACCACTACGCTTACAAACCGACCAAAGAAGCATCAATGATCATGATCAGTTCTATGTTAAAACTTTTCCCATTGCTAGCACATCACCCATAACATTCCAATTCGTGATCCTTGTGTTGCGAAACCAGAAAAGTGTAAAAGTCGTGGCTTTGATACAAAAAGAGAAAGTTACAAGTGTTTTCATAAAGAGAAAGTGAGAATGAGAATATACACAAGTTTGATATTTTCCAGAAGGGGAAACGGAAAGAAAGTAAACTAAAAAAGAAGCGTGTGAACTTTGCTGTTTAGAGATTGTGGCACTATTGCAAACAAACAGAAATCAAACTTACCACTGCACACTATTAGAGTTCTGGAATATTTTCTTAAAAAATAAAAATAAAACAAAGTCCGCAGGAGTGAGCTTATAAATGCAAAACATGAAAAGCATGATAGTGCTTGATTAAAACTGACATGGCTTCTAGTATAGCAATCTAATCTATTGTGTTTTGTCACATTTATTTTGTAATCAGACAAATGAGAACTTTTTGTCTAAAAAATGTGTGGGTTTGAAAAAAATCTAATTAGCTAGTAGTTCATTCCATAATGCAAAAACTAATGGCTGTAAATCCTCTTTAAACAAGTTTCGTTTTAAAATTACTCCTTACTTTTTTGTCGTTCCGACATTTACATTCAGACCATGAAAACTCTAAAACATGGGAAAATACCCGTAAAATAGCAGTAAAAACTGAGACAAACAGTACCTTACAGCAAAATAAATGTAAATGGTTACACGAAACCCATTTCCGGACCAAGTTCATTAGTGAAATTACTAAAATGCGGGAAACGATGATCTTTTTGCCACATTTTCCAAAATGGAGATAAGATAACTATTATTGTTATTATTTTGAAATCATTTTATCCACCATCTTATTCCTCTCATTATCGAAATTAGATAATTTTCAAGTTCCATTAAAAATTTAATCTCATTGTCAAAACTCGGAGTCTCACTCAACCAAACAAAAAGAGCAACGGAAACTTAGAATAATATAGAAGCCCACGAGGTAAAAGCATGAAATTTTCTTCGTTTAATCCACTGTCTCATAGTTTAGTTGAAAATGGTGTACAATCAAGTATAACATCACATTATTATCATGCGTCATGCTTTACTCCCATAACCCAGAACAGGGCACAAAAAGAGATACAGAGAGACAGTCTCTGAAGCTAGGAGCGAGGAAGCAAAACAAAGTGTAAGTGAAACTAACTTTCTTTTGTTTGCTCGTTTACAGTTTTTCACATAAATATACAAAAAAAGAAAGAAAAGCAACAACAATGCCAGTACTACTAACAACGACGACAGTTAACGATAATACTCTTTTTGAGCTACTTGCTTACTTACTTTTGTAACAACTATACAAGTTGTACAAGTATATGCAAGTTCCTTTTTCCAAAGAAATACCGCCTTAATAGACGAGTCGAGTTAGTACAGTAGAGTTAGAAAATGGAGAGAAATTAGTTGGACTTTTAGTCACTGATGTTGTGTATCTGCTGTATGTGTACTAAAACCTCTCCTTCTCTACCCCCTCATTGTCAGTAAGTACATAAGTTTTTGGTATACACGACATCGAAAAAGACGATATCGTCTTTCTTTTTCGACGTTGATTGCTGTTAGTGTTATGAGTTTCGTTTTATTTTTTCCACTACTTCTGTGTTGCCTATAAGTAAAGTAGGTGAAAGGAAATAAGTGTAGTTGTAAGTAGCAAAGTAGCAAAAATGGTTCAAGTTTCTTATTTTTATTTTTATAGTGTCGTCTTCACTTTTTTTCTCTCACAGCATCAAACACAAGAAATACGAACACCAAAAGAATAACAATTTTTCTCCAGTGCCGTCGTTGCTGTAAATAAGAAGATAAGTTTGCAAGGTTTTGGACTCTGACTGTCGCTGGACCAAAAAACAGTGAAAACAAAAATCTTGGTGGTGTCTTATCAGTCCAGGATCAGTTGTGACATGCATCAACTACAATGGAGTGGGATACGATGGTGAATACGAAATACCGCTTTCAAATGTCTACACGTGTATTTCCATGTAATGTTTTCGACATATCAATAAACTTCTTGATGTGAAATTTTGATAAACGTAAATGAAATAAAAGTGTTTGCTGAAGTATAGTTGTTATTATTTTATTACATATTCCAATTGTTAAGTGAATTAAATAAATAAATCACGACGACGCACTTTTTACGTGATTTATATGTAAATTTAGTTCTGTTTGAAGTCAAAATAAAATACTAATTTATAAAACCTACAAATATATTCACAGGTCCTAATTTGCAATTCAAACTTCAAGCATTTCCCTACACAAAAGGATTTTTATCTGGTCATGCTAATTAATTGAAGTAGCGTTTGAAAGTATCTATATTTGTCAAGTATATTTATTCAGGTTACATGGAACAACATTTACTTTGATTGGTCCTCTATATATCAGAATTTATACTAGACTGACAGTTACACCGCACCCCACCAAACACCCGGCAAAAGTAGTAGAAAAAGTAGAGTAATATCCATTTATGCTAATAGCAGTGGCAGTAGCAAGGTTGCTACCTAGCTACATGCAAGTTTAGATAGCAGGAAATTGTGGTAGTAGTGAAAGCATGTGATTTGACTTGATGAATATGATGTGCCCACAACTGTAACAACCAGAGACACTCACACTTTGGCAAATATCAAACCACGGGACCACCTGTGACACTTTTTCCATTCTTTTTCCTTCAGTACCAACACACGCACATCAGTACCAGTAACAGTTGCCTCTAGTTGCCTCTGCACCTTTAGTGTACTTTCAAATAAATAGCCAAATCCCATGCACGTTGCCATATATGCAAAGAAATTATATGTTTTCTTTGAAACTGTATTTATCCATCCATCCATCCATCTATGCACCAAACAGCTACCACCACCATTCATCGCAAACTTTTTTTATACCGCGTTTCACTTTACAACAACGACGGAAGAACAAGGATGACGACGACGAAACAGCAGACTCCTTGTTTCTTCAAGCATGCGGTTCGGAAGGAAATGGGAACTGAGCTACATTACACATGACGACAGTGAACTAGAATGTAATCGTTTTTTTTCACCAAAACATATTTTACTTTATAGTTGCTTTGTCTCTGAAGTATTCGTTTTGCACAAGTGTAAACATTATGCAATTTCCATGATTGGTTTTTCCTGCGTACGTCATAAGTATAAGATCGGTTAAAAATTTGCCTTAGGGCACACATAAAAGCGCTATTTGCAGCTCATCCAATTCTTTAAAAAGAGAAAGCATGGTTATTATTCATGTTTTTATATTATGTTTTATTTTCACATTACCAGCTTAGTGCGTAGCCATAAATATATTTCATCATCTCAACTAAATTCAATGAGACAGAATACTAAGGACTCTACTCATTTTCACCCCCTCAGCTAATAATTTTCTAGCTTCTCTTCGCACATAAATTTCTATTTTCTATTACTTTACGAAATGTGATCCAAGAGACTTGTATCATGACATAAGGGACCCATGCTATATACCTATTACTTCAAAACACACTTTATGTAAACACATGAATAGAAATTGTTTTAAAATGTCAGCCTTTTGCAAAAAAACTTAAAATTCCCTTTTCAAAAAAAACTACTGAACCGAAACAAGTTTTTTCGTCTCTTCGTTTTAGGTGGCATTGTAAATAGTACAAGGCAGGCCTTGGCCTGTATCATCGCGTCCGGTGCCAACATGCCAACCATGGATTTCATTCAGCCTGTTTTTCTTTTCTACTGAAAAACAAGAAGAAGCCGTTTCTTTTTTGTTTTTATATTCGTCTAAAACGAAGAAGGGAAAATACTTCCAAAAAAAGGAATACGAGAAAAGAGAAACTGCTTACGCTACATTTCCCACTACGATTACTACAACAGGCACAACTACTCTTTCTACTAGATGCACTATTCCTTCTTCTGCTTTCTAAAGCCATTATTCAAATGGCTTTTATGCATGACTTTACAAACTGCCATGTTTTTCATTCAACACACCATGTGTACAACTAGTAGCGAGTGGGATAACGGCAACTTTCACTTTAGAAGAAACACTCTTTTGCTTTCTTTGTCCCTTTTATTTTCCCCAAAAAGGACAACGCTCTCTGTATCTCTCCATCTACTTATTTTCAAGTAAAACCATACAATTCAGTTTTCCAGCAACCTTCCGAATGACTACTTGAAGTAGCAACAACAACAATACTTAAACTAACTTTTTTACACTTTTGCTCAATTTTATTTTTTATTTTTCTATTTTTGCACTCACCGTCATTGTTAGTCTTGTGATGCTGTCGCCGATTTTATATAAAGTAATGTCATCATAACCATCTAATTTATACTTAAACTTTAAATTCAACATCTTCCTTGTATATTGAATATTTCTTCAACTGAAAATAAAGAAGTCTTTTTTTGGAATGTCTTGTGGTCTGTCTCCACTTCGTCGTACATTGTATGTTACAGGTTATAGTCACAAGAAAAGCTTTTCAGCTGCAGAATTCAAAAGAGCTTGAACCATTCTCCTTAATCATGATAAAGTACAGAGAAATAAATTACATGAAACATGTTCTGTTGATTGTAATCATAATAATAACGTAGATAGATTATTAAGTTTTTTGAAAAAATGTTTGCGGCATGCCATTAAGTTATTGCACACAAAAAATGGAAAACTATGCACAACATTTTTATTGTTACTTTTCTTTTTTGCAGATTTAAACAATACGATAACGAAGAAAGGAAAATCTTTATAACGTTTTATTGAAGGATCACAGTTAAAACTAGCTAAAACAGTACTATTGCACGTTTTATTGCATGTTTTTTACATGTCAACATTAAAGATGCCCAATCCGACAAATTTTTTAAACTTATTAATCGATGTATTTCTGATAAATGACCCCATATAGATGGCAAGTAAGGTGTATGGATAGTTGTATGGCCGGACTCAATCTCCTTAATAAAGACAAACTTGTTATTCCGCGATCCTTGGATCTTGTAATTTGGCATGTGTGGTAATTCATTTGGCACTACTGCAGCTCTATCTATCCTCCTGTTGTCCAGCTCATTTAAATAATACTACGTTACTACAAGCATGGATGGTTTTTCTGAATACTTCAGACTACACGAATAAAAGTACGAGACTTGGGACATTGTAAAATGTACATTTGACAAATAAAATGTAAATTTTCAAATTGAAATACACAATTAAACCTATGAAAAAAGTACCGGAGTGAACTATTTTAGTTTGTTTAACAAATAATTTTTAAAAGTTAGCTCAATGATTTACGTTTTTGTAGAAAATAGATGCATGATGATTTCTTTTTTGTTTAAAACTTATTGCCATCAAGTTTCGTCTGAATCCATTGAACCTTTAAGGAAGTACACTATGTTCAAGTTATGAACAAGTCCTTGGGAACAAAATGATGGACTCCGAGGGTAGGCCAAGGGTAAAGATAAACTTTTTGAAACATGTTTTTTCAAGCGATTCAAGCTTGTGATCTGTTGAATAAACTAAACTAAACGATTTGGCCCAATGTTGATAGGGATCTTCGGACAGTCTACGTAAATGCGAATTGCATTTTGCAAAAATCTAACGGAACGTTAGTGGCGGCTACATTTGAGTTTCCCTATAGCAACGAACAGACAGACGTTTTCCAAGTTACAACATGTTTCTTTCTATGAAATACCACTCTGGAACTAAATGAACAAATATTCTCAACTATATTCTACAATGTTATTCATTTCTGTTTTACAAGCAAAAAAATGTATAAATGCGTTGTAAACTTTTAGAACTACAAGTTCTTACACTAAATATATACGAACGTAAATATCCCATTGCCGTAGCAATAACAAACCCTTTTTCATTTTGTCTAAAACTGTTGGCGATGATTTCAAAAGGTAAGCAGAGCATTTGAGGAGGAAAATAATAAAAGCAATATATTTTTCATTTCTGTGCATTAGTAGGTCACCGGGGACACTGTTGATGATGATAGAATAGTAAACCGTCCATCCATCTAACAGCCAAAAATATTACGTATCGTGCATCATAAAAACGGTGGCAAACTAACGGTCAGAGCGAGAAGCACACATGAGACCGAGAGAGAGATTATGAGGATGATGCGATGAATAAAATGAGCAGCATCATCATCTCCTCTTCCGAGCATCTGCCAAAAATATTAAACTTGAATGTACACAAGCATATACAACATTTTTCTCGAATGGCTTGTCTGCAAAAGCAGCGAATTTCTTTTGGAGAATGCCGCGCTGCGCTCCCGTAAGTAATAATATTAAGTTTATGAATAGCATTGCATGCAAAATGTTAAACTCCATTACAGATAGGAAAATTTTTGCGGATTTAAAAGTATATTTTCTTTCTCATGCTTGTCTACTTATACATATGAGCCGAAATTATACAAGGCTTTATCGATGTATTCTAATCTGATCTGATGGAGGATCATGGCAGCAGTGTATGTATGCAAACTAGAATGACTTCTTCCAACAACTACATATTTTGCTCCTGATTTCAAACGTGTGATGGAGATATTGTGTGTATGCCCAGCTGTCACAACAGAAAACAGGAAGGAAACAAGTATAAGAATATAGAGAAATGTATATATTTGTCCTCGTAGTCATTGTCCTTCGATTCGATAAAATGTTGTTGCTGCTTGAAGCATTTTTTGTCATAGTTTCCTCATGTCGTCTACATCACTACATCATCATAATTTGATCCACACACGTTTGCATACTTACTGCTGCTTGCTCCATGATTTTCGCCTTCACTTGCTTGCTTACTTTCTAATCTCTCATTTATTAAGTTCCAGAGTAACTTTATAGGTTACTAGGTGGGTGGGGGCAAAGTCAGTCTATTTTCTAGTGTCTAAACTGATTTTCATAAAACTTCTGATGTCAGTGCATCAAAAAATATTAATTAGTTAAATGATACAGCTACATTTAGGTGATAATGTAGTAAAACGTTTCCTCGAACAACGAGTTCCCACGGCAACATATTGCAGTGAAAGATATGTAATTTTAAAATTTTTGGCGATCGGGAAATGTGTTCATAAAACGAGATGGGACTTTTTTCTGGAGTTTGAAATATTTTAAATAATATGAACAACATTTAAATTAATATATTTACTTTACCATTACAAGACATTAAACTTTCTTAAATTGGTACATGCACTTTGTTAAATATTTTAGTTTCGGATCCACCAAAATATCGCGCTCTGCTTTCAAAGAATAGTTTTAACCTAAATATTTATTCTTATGCAAACTAAGAAATTGGAAAAATTGATATATATGACCATACATCTATATATTAAACTGTAGTATAGAGTGAAAATATAAATAGACATGAAAGGCTATTCAATGTAAGTATAAAACATTTTTAACTCTGGCCTTTTTACCACATGTTTACCTGTATTATGTTGTTTTGACGTTAAGATTGAAATGATTCGATAACTTCGACATCATAAGAATTTTTCATTATGTGAAACCTCGATGCAGGAAATGAATAGTTAATACTTATGATCATGCTTATATAAATATGAATACAATCAAAACGTAATCAAGAAAAGTAGCACGATCACAACAGCAATAGTAATTACTGACTACAGCTCAACGTCCAAAATAATAACTTCACTATATATAGATTGCAATTTTAACCCAGACTTCAGAAATTACTCCTACAAAAAATTTCATCATAATATTCCGTATGCTTTATACCTAACCATATTGACAAAATTTTACATTTTAGAATGGGCATCGAAAAATGGTTCATAAATACGAGTTGTATGTATTTAATGTGTTGATTGCACGGATTCAAAACAGTCGACCTGATACGATACCTGCACTTCCACAGACATAAACATCTTTATTATGGTGACATATCATCTTGACTCCACAAAAAAATCAAATAAATTCAAATATACATTTTTGTTACACTAGCTTCAAGAGAATTCTTTAATAATCGTGTCTCTCATGAGAATGCAAAATTTAGTCTTACTTTTAGTTTAAGCTTTGACGTCATATTATCAACAATATTTGATAATTGACACAATGAAGTTTTCTGTCGGTTCTTTACGTGTGTGTGTGATCTATATTAAATCTTTCTTAATCGATTTCCCGATAGTTTTTCAGCAGATTTGTCAAAAAGGCATGTCCGTATAACAAAAAAGTACATTTGAAAGCAAAGTGATCCTTCTTATCATCGGTTTTCTTCCAGTGACTCAAAATATTTAAACTGACGGTGCTTTAGTGTATTATCATTACTGTAGTGTTTTATTAAAAAGCAAAATCGGAAATAAAAGTAAATATTTACGTGATGATTTGGTCTGGATTATCAAGTAAAAAAGACAGCCCAAATTTCTTTTGGATGAACAGCCTATCTCATGTTCTTGTCGTAACCATACTTCCATATTTACCACTCCCATTTTCTTTATACCCACGTCTTTATACCTAGCACCTAGACCACCATGTCGTTTTCTAATTCTGTAGTCAGACGTTAGCATCATGCTTTGGTACCATGATAATCATTACTGTAACCGTACTCTTATATGGTCATGACATAACTGTCACATTGTTTACATCCCATTATTGGCTCAAAAATTATCCTTTCATTTTTCTCTTCAAATTCACTAAAAATAAAAACTCAAAAGCTGTTCCTGCTACGCACGTCAATATTATTACCTATTAGCATTCTATCATTAATTCAGTTCTGTCAGTACAATGTAGAGGAATAACTTTTTGAATAACCTTTAGCTCTTTCTTTCCATATTTTTTCGACTGACAAAAACAGTAGCAAGATTGGTGACTTCCATATAAAAAAGTTGGATCGTATTTCGTCGTCATAAAAACAGGATGAAAGGTTATGTTATGGAACGCTGCTAGTAAAAAATAAATGTCTTTCTTATACGAGATACCTGATACATGATACTCACTCAAAAATTTGTGAGAGGCACATAGGCATAGACCACCAACGACATCATTGTCAGTATCGTAGAGACTTCTTACTAACTGTCAAAATCTGCAGAGAATAAAAAAGAAACAGCATAGCAGAGCAAAGAGAAAAAACTTTTTGCCTTCGGCTACTTAAAAATATGGTAGTTTCGCCTTTTTGTTCTTTTTATTAAGTATTTCTAGTAACGAAGCAGTACGCAACAAAAAACTTCACCTTATAAGAAAATTTCGACCGTCTGGCTTACTATACATTTATTTCATAAAATATTTTCATTTAATGCAAATTTTTCTTTACGATCTACGATTTCACAAAACTCATATAGATTATGCTGCTGGATGCTGATCAGTGCTCGTATTAATTCAATTTAAAATTTTGTATCCGTTCACAGTTAACTTTTTTAAATGTACTGTAGGTCAACATTGTTCTGAAATTTACAGCATTTAACCTAACACCTAACTAAAACCCCGTAGCAAGTAAATGCCCATAGACTTTTTTATGAAAGCCTTTTGAATCATGACACCACCATTTTATCACACTATGACTGCAAAATATATAAGATGATGGTTTTTTGTTACTATAAGCACACATTCTGTCACACTCACGTCGTCATATATCCCTTAAGGCTTTTTTCTGAAGTGTCCCTATTGTGTATGTAGCACCAAATATAAAGCCACATATGTTTTTTCGAATGTATAATGTAGCTAATTATGTATTATAGCATGTGTTTTTACATATAAGACCGGAAGGAAACCTTAGTTTGCGAAGATAATTCTGGTATTGCAGTGCCAAAGTATGGAAAAATGAGATGGTCTGGTCAAGAGAGTGGTAAAAGAGAGGTGGAATAATAGAATAAAGGAAAAACTGATGATTATGCAAGAAAAAAGAAGAGGAAAGTGATGTAAATCGTGGCATCTTGATAATAATAATAATAGTTGATATCACAGAAAAAGGGCGGGAGGCCATTGGTTCCTTCACTAACGTAAGCATATCCATAGACTATAGTGTGCCACTATGCCACATATATTTTCTCTACTCATCGCTCTTGATAGAATATTACTTTTGACGTTGCCGTTACTTCAATCCTGTAGTTTCACGGATCTTGCGAGTAGAATTATTTACTGATATTAGTCGTATATGTAGCAGCAATATGGATTTTTTGTATTCTTCTTGGTATTGTGTCAGCCTTCTACCACCGCCATCAAATAAAGTATAACTAAAAACTGAGAAAAGTTGTGAATAAGTAAGAAAAAAATATGTATCTCCTTTTTTTGCTGGAGTCCCTTCTCCTCTTCCGTTTTTCTCTTGTAAATTTTTCTTTCTCCGCTGATATGATGGCCACAAGGCGAAGAAGAAGAGGAGAAAGCATGGTGAGAAAAAGGGTTCATGTTTGAATCGCTATCTAGTTCTTCTCAAGAACACGTCTACTACGTCAGTAAAAAATATACATCCCCACAAAATTTTTGCTTACGTATTCAGTACACATTCACAGAACTAAACGTAACCAAACCAACACATCAAATATCACACAACCATTGCCTATTTCTCTTATTGCAATAAGCAAAAAATAATATTAGGGAAGAAGCGGCAAAATACATCCGAATATGAATACAGTTTGCAAAAAATACTTTAAAGATTATAATAAGTAATGTTTTTATACATCACGATGGAGAAAGTGAGCAGCATGTCTATCTCCCTCTGTGTATATATTTATATGCACTGCACACACGCGCAAGCACATAGACATTACTACAATGGCCTCTTTTTTACACAAGATAAAAATGTCCCCAAGCAAGGGAGAAAAGGGAAAGAGGGAATGAGGGAGGAAAAGAAACGGAGAAAAATTGGGAACAAGTTCAGTGAGAAAAAAATAGTCAAGTTGAAGTTGGAAATGAAAGTGGAGTTCCTCTTGAGGAAAAACATGTATAACTGCATGCACAAATATAAATGTGTGTGGGTAGTGCATGTGAAAATGTACACTTTGCTAAGATGATCATGAATCATGATGTAAGTACAACTTGGGCTAATGCTCACTATATATACAATATATACTGCTATATGTACATGCAAAAGGCAATTGGTGAAAAAAGGGCTATTTGATAATAAAGTGTTGTGGAGAAATCGACAAAAAAATCTGATTTTACGTAACACAAGCTACACTACTGGAATAAGATCATAAATACAAACAGCAGTGGTCTTCGGAAAGAAAGCGGAAGCGTAAAAAAATAAAGAATGAGAATAGAAGGAGAAATATAAGTCAGTCAAAATGTGACGGAGAAATAAAAGTTGGGAGAAGGGCTCCCTTTATGGCAGGTTACTTGATCGTCATCGTCATCATCATGACCAACCACTCAACTATCAGCAACTCGTCTTATGCTGGCTGTTATACTCATTCATTTATATTTTTTCTCTGGTGTGGTTGGTCCACGTCTTGTTGTACAACAACAAAAACAACAGTGAAACTTGCTGGAGTCTAGTAGGTTAGGTTGTAGCCAGCTAGTCAAGTTTATTTTATTCCTCAACCCCATTTTTTGGATTACTTTGCTTCGGGTTATGTAATATTAAATGCTCATCATATTCACTTTCAAGTCTATGTTCAGTGGATGATAAAACGAACGTGCTTTGCACTTGTAAAATAAATAACTTTATATAACATGAGTAATGGACTCTTCGTGTTGTCTGAGAGCCAAAGAGATAGAAAAAACTTTACAAACAAGCACGATAGCATGCAAAAATATTTCTGGAATTGGAGTGATCTAGTGACTCATGTAAAAGCAGAGAGCAAATAAACCATTGTAACGATTCAAATAAGTACTTGTTGTTAAGCAAGAACAAAAGAAAACTAGTCTCTGAATGGAAGCCTCTTCGTAACATTAATTTTCTTGAAATTTTAAAATTAGGCATTTCGCACCATTTTTGTCATCGTGTATTGCCTTTAATATGTACTTTAAAATCGGACGTCAGTTTGGAGTTTACTACTAAGTTCCAACAATGAAATCGCAAATTTGCACAATTTTGTTTTCCCAGCTTAGCTAAGAACCCTTTCACTTTGAATGGATTTAAAAATAGAAGATGTAATGGCAAACATAGAATTTGGAGATCACTTATAGGGCGACGGACGTACAGAAGAACGAACAAAATACAGACATACATAGGCTTCGTATAAAGTATTTGGAGGTAGGTACTTAATATTATTATCTTATTAAAGTTTGAAAGTAATAAAATTGTCTTCACATTTTTTCACCTGCTCTACTCCAGCAAGCTATGTCCGACGTCAGTGTTCTAAAATGTGCTTTAGGAAGCGTGTGCGCATTTTATGTTTACATAAATTGACTTGGTGAAAGGATTAATGCACTCTGACATTATATATTACTGTTATTCGCCAAGAAAAAAATGCTTTTGATGAATCAAGTTGAGAGCACAAATACATCCAAGCATTCGAAGTAAAGGTTGTTAGTACTTTAAAATGCTAATTGTACTTTGAAGAGACCAAGTCAACAATGTGCACGTGAAGAGGAGGGAGAAAGCGTGCGATAAGGACAAAACAAGAGAAATCTAAATTCAAGATGAAATAAATGAATGTAAAATACCCAAGTATCGTCCCTCATTATTATATCAGCATCATTAACATAGAATGTATAGAGATTAAAACATAGAGGAAGAGTAAGGTGACAAGGACACACGTACACGCATCTTGATCATGCATCGTTGTGTCGACGACTTTCTCATTTCCAGAGAAATTCTTTTGTCCGAACCACTAACTTTCCTTGCAGTAGCATCTACAAACCCAACTCACTATCAACCAAACAACAGAACAGCATCGCCATTATTTCAAGACCTCTGCATATGTTCTTCGACTACATCTTATGCTAAATTTTCACTCTCACTATTCTTTGCCACTGCACTGTGGTTTTCTATCTTTCCCATTTGGATTTGGCTTCTTCAAACCCTCTTTTCCTATGCGTCTGGTCTTGCTCGTTGTCATAATTTTACTCGAGAGAAGTCTTCTTCCTCTTTTTGTTGAATAAGAAAGGGTCGCCTTGTTTCGTCGTGTAGCCACCAGAACCACCGACACACATGACCACCACCCTCACTGGCACCACTTTCACCAACGTTACCGCAAGATACACAAGATAATAATATTATTATGTACATAATATTAATGAACAATGGAAAACATATAAATAATATTATGCACTTGATACTTGTCTTATAGAACTCATACACATATGTGCAATTCTAGAGGGGAAAAATGATACTAGATTCATCTACCGACTAGAAAGGGATACCGAATAGCGATATATTTATATTTTGTAACTGCTGGTGCCTTATCAATATATTATCATCTTATTTATACGAAGGCCACTCCATTCTACACTGCTTGTTATAAATAATGTTATATGTTATCTTTTGAATTGATGGCGGTAGTGGTGGCTGGTGGTACTGGCGGAGGAGGAACACAGGAGGGGCAATGAAGCAGCCAAGCAAAACTAAACTATGAAACTACGTTAGAGAGTTTACTGGTTTATTGTATAGCGTTCTTGATCTTGATCACGGTGAAATGGAGGTGGAAGCAGTCAGGGTTGCTGAGCTGTTGAGGATAGGATATTACTACATGAGGACTACAATGTAAAACTGTTGTAAATCCCTTTTGGTATGTTGCATGCATTAGCAAATCAATCTGTCGTCTCTTTTGCTCTGGTGAGAAACAATGAATGTTGTTGTTGTTTCTGTAATTTTGCTTTTATTTTAGTGAAATGTGAGTTTGGAGAATGTTTCGGTTGTAAAGCAAACTTTACTTTACTGTGCCCCCTTTAGTTCCTTTTCGTTTATTATCTGGAGTATTCGCTAGACACTCTGCTATTTTTACATTGTTCTTATCCCCAATACAAAATCAACTAAAATGTTTCCTATTTCAGTAATGTGGTCAAATTGAATGGCATGTGTAAAGGAGAAAGATGAAAGGATTTTGTATAATAGGAGCAATATCACATAATTTCAAAAAGAATCTTTATGTACATTGTATACAGCACAAACATAAGGTATGAAGAGGAATCTGAACTCGCAAAAACTAGATTTATAGACCATAGTCATCTCCTCAAATAAACTCAGATTGGTACACAGACAAAAATAAAATATAAAAAACGTCTGGATACTTTACTTTTATGTATTTCATCATCCCGTCAAATAGTTTTTCTTATGATGGAAGAAAAATGAAATGTGTACGATGGAAAGACCAATAGACACACAAAAATAGTTGTTGGCATTATCCTTTTAGTGAGCACTAAAATTAAATATTTATTTGTGTAGCATGTGAGCATACAAACTCGTAAGCATACATAAAAATTTGAGATAGCTAAAAAAAAGTATTAGGATAGTTCCAATTTATATGACAACGGATGTTTGTGAATGTATTTTTGCTTCTATGGCATACAAACTGAAAAGTTCCAATTCGCTATGATTCTTTCTCTTCCAAGTCCACCAAGCATTTTAAGTTGTAGTGGTCCGAAGGGACATTCATTTACATAATATATAGAACATCTCTACCAGCTATCCTGATATCACCATGAACCACTACATCATGAACTCTTAAAAGCTGAGACTAGTTTAGTGTAACCGGAATGAAAACCAGAGAGACAGAGTAGAAAGAAAAGCCTTCAATTTTTATTTTTCCACAGGTAAGCAAGGAGAAAGGAGATGAGAGCCTCTGAAAAAAATATCCTCCATTTCTCCATTTCAACTTGTATCATGTTCCTTCTTCTGATTTTCTCCCTGCATCTGCCGCCACCACCACCGCTCCACCACTACCTTTCCCGCTGATGAGGACAAGAGAGCCTAGTCTTCTGTGTAGCCGCTTACACGAGAGAAAAAGGGGAACGTATGAGACTAGAAAAGCCATGGGCAATCGAAAGCAAAAACAAACCAAACCAGACAGACGAATGAAAAGTAAGGAAGAGGAGAAAAACTCATTAAAATGCAAAGACTCACTTTGTACTAATATGAAAGGAGCAGAGCAGAGGGCTCACTCTTCACTCTCTCCTCTATTTTTTGTACATGGGTAAGCATAAGAAAAAAATTAGTATGCATCTGCATTCCCCTCTGCCGCACATCTCTCAATTCTCCTCTTCTTGATGAGGAGTAAGAGGTGATGGTAGTGGTATAGAATGATCATAACGACAATGATTATACCGGTGTCCCTTTCTCTTTTACTCATCCGCCCATCATTTTGCTTTTTGTAATAACACCGACATCACACATCATACCGTCACCGGTACACACACCACAAACAAATCTCTGATATAAGCGGATCATGAGAAATATCACGAGGATGAGAGAGAACTTCTACTCTCTGTGTATAAAAACTATGAGCAAGAGAAGTAGGTAAAAAAGAGGTACATGACAAATACCAGATTTTATACTGTAAAGCCTCCCCCTGGTCCCATATTTTCCTCCTCTGTTGCTACTTTGGATTTGGGTGGAATTCTTTTACATAATAATGTGGAATAATTCTCAGAACAGTTTTACTCTGCTTTTCGTGTATTTGAGGAGTCTTAAGAGAATCCATTAAATTAAGTTACCTTTCTCATCATCCTTTTTCATACCTCAATCCATGTTTTCCACACCTCAGCTTCAAAGAAAACTGTTGACATTAAGTTAAATTGTCAACGAGAGTGTAGAGAGCGAGAGAGAGAACACTGGCGATACTGAAAGTTACGCCAAAATCATATCATTTACCTCCCACAATAATAATAGAATACAACAAGAAGAGAGTTGATAGAACAATCATAATATGAGATATTCGGGGTCCAACGAAAGGTTATCGGTCCCAAGTCCTTGTCCTAGATGAATAATCCTGAAATTTTTGGATGTATATGCCTGCTGCAGAAGTGGGAAATTGTACAAGAAAATTTGAGGATAGACGAAGAGGTGGAGGATCAGTAATAAATAGTGTATGTATGACTATAAATGTGTTCTGTGTGGTGGAAAGGAAACTTTCTGTTTTGGGTAGGTAGTCAAAAACTAGTGATGCGATGAAGAAGATGACAAGTCCCAAGGGGACCATTTTTTATTCTCTTTCATCTTTTTTTTCTTCTTTCCTCATCCTCAGCAACAGCATTGCCGTCGATGTCATTGCGTTACTGCTGTTGTTGTCATCGTCATGATCATCAGAATCCACTTTAGCATGACAATACGTACCACACATAACACATCCACCCATCCTATTCTCTGTCTCTATCTATTTCTACTTTACCTTTACCAAAAAACCACACAATTTACTTTGCTCCCCGTTAGCCCGGTAAATAAATCCATTGTAATCCTTCAATCACAAAATTACATGCCTGGAAAACGGATAAAACTGGAATACGTTATGTTTTTTTCTTGTTTTCCCTTATGAACATTGTCATAAGGTGTGTGTGGAGGTTGATGATGATGACGTTGACATTTTGTGAAATGATGTTGAAATTAGACAAAAGAGTAAGAAAAAGAAGCTTTTAGGGTTGCGGCACTAGTGTGGCTGAGAGCTGAGCAGCATAACAAATGTCTAGGTAACTGGCTGCAGTTCAATAAATTTATCACAAGGAGAAGAAGAAAAAAAATCAGATCCCTGGAATCACAAAAAAATCTAACAGAAAAAAAAGAGATGTAGGGCGAGAATGAGGAAAGTGTTGAAAAAAATGAAGGCAGCATGAGAAGGGAAGCGACTGAAAAATAGCAAGGAAGGAACCTTCTAAAATAGCTATTTTCCTCTTAGCTTGTCTACCATCAACTTTCCTTTATACAAGCTCGTTATCATCATGTAGGTCCCATTTCCCACCACCAGCGACAAGACAAGTACACATGGAGCAAATACAGCACTTAGCTTTTTTTACCTATCATTTGGTATGTGGTGGATGCATATTATGTATGTATGAGGGTTTTCTGGGGAATGAATTGTATATAACCCATTTGCATTTCGGTTTGAGAAACAAAAAAAAGAAGAGAAAGAAGACAGACATGATCATGGAAGACAAGCCCATGATTTTTCCCAGTCTGTCTGTCAACACGACAGAAGACCAGGAGGGTAAGAGCATCATCATCTCAAAAACAAAATACTCAAGAAAGAATGGGAAAAGAATTTTTCATAAATGAAGTTGGAGCAAACCTTTTTTTTTCCTCTTATGATTCAACATTCAACCGCCAGCTTGAACATCAATCTAGCATAGATTTCTGGCACGGAAAACGACATAAAAAGTCATCATATCATTACAATTTTTCATGAAGCATAAAAATGTGAAAAGAGAATCTCTCTCTGTGTAATAATAGGACAAGAAAGTGAAAGAGATGGAGTAGGAGTTAGAGGACTAAAATGTTTTTCACATCCTTATGCAAAAGGACAACTCAAAATCTGTTGACAGTGAAACGCCGGAATCAAATAATAATGCACTAATGCATACACTCTTCCTGTTTTACTTTTTCATGAATAAAGGTTCAGTTGTTAAAAAACTCTGGTATGAATAATTGCAGTATCGAAAAGAAATGTAAATTGTCTACTTGGTAATATACGAGTAAAACTATATATCTGGTTGGAAATTCCAACTTTGGAATCCACTGCAGAGCAAAACATGTGTTTCTCCGAATTTCTTTGCTCTCTGTGGCAGTGGGTGGGTGTATTATATGACACGAGGCAATAATACGACGTAATATAAGCCTTTTATCGCACGTTATCATATAAAATCATGCAAATCCAAACCATAATGCAAAATATTTGCTAATTAGCCTCTATTTTTTGTTTTATTCAGAAAAATGTTTAACTGCAGGTAATCGATTAGATAAAGGGTGCACCTGAATACAATTATTTAACAAATTCTGTAAAATGTTTCAAATTGTTTGATGCAAAAATTCATAAATTAATTAGGATTTCAGTAAACTTGGTTTGGAATTGATAAATTTTCAGTTTGTTTCACAAGTCCAGCTATTATGCAAACAAACTATCTCTATTAATTCGAATTCACAAATATGTGATCAAATTTAATCATATTAAATATTGCAAAGATTTTTCATGATTAGACGTTTTAAAACGTTAAGTCGAGACTCAGTCTATAATTCAAGATGAATCTATTTTTGTCATAGGTAATGTGTTAATTGAATTGATATCTTTAGATGCCATTTTTGAGAAATAGTTAGCACATCTTACGAATGTATCGCATTAACAGCTAGTAAAAATGAGTTAAAATTACTTTCTCTTACTTCATAATCAAGTCTCCTCCTTGCGCGTCCTCTTTCTTTTGTGCTGCATTTTGACTTTTTACTAAAATTTAAACTTATGAAATTCTATAAAACCAAAAAATATCACTTATGAACAAAAATCAACGTTAGGGTTAACACAAGTCACAGGTCACTTCACATACCACTAAGTTTACTTGTCTGTATTCATGCATATATTTTAAAGCGTTCGGTATGTTTATCACATGACTAGAACACAAATTAACAAAATTCATTTGTTATAGAAGCGTTACAAAGCAACGCTTTGAATAATTTTTTTTTGACAACTTTTCATCGCATCAAGCGAATACGTAAAAAGCAACTATACAAGTTTTCATAAAGTGAAAAACGTCCAAAGAATAAATGTACTTTAAAGGATGCTTAATCTTCTTAAAATGCTAACTGTGTTTGTATTCAAAAGGAATAATTGAGATTTCAATGCTAAAAATGCAAGTATTCGCTTTAAGCAACAGCAATTCTAGTTGACAAACAAAAACTTTATGGAACAATCGAAAACACCTACTTTCCATTTAGCTACTTTGACATTAGGAATATTAGACTTGCTAAAAGTATGTTTTAATAGATCGAATTTTTGTGAAAGTCCAAAACTTGATTTTTTTATACAAAAATAACAAGATCACCATGAAGACTTTGTTAAGTAGACTTCATCCTCTGGTTTTTTGTTGACACCAGACGTCTCCTCTCGTTTACATAAATTGATTTTCACTAGTCTTTTTTTGAAAACGATTTACTTGAAATTGTTTTAGATGAACCATTTTTACATCGGAATATTATTGAAATGAGGAAAGAATGGAAAAAGCATAAAGCTTCGCAAAAAAGTGAAGCGAAAGCGAAGATGAACGAGAAAGTACAAGAACAAGAGTATTACGATGAGTACAATATGAAATATTGATGACGATGACGATTAAAGCAAGAAAAGACAGTGACGGTAGAGAGTATAGAGAGATGGTGACTTGATGATGTTTTCTGTCGACAACAGAGAAAAAAAGTAGAGCCAGACAGGCCAAAGGAAAATAGGAGCTTTTATGAGAAGTGTGTGTGATCCATACGATCACCTCGAGTAAACTAAGCGAAAGATGGTTGGGAACTCTGAGATTTTGTTGAGAATCGGGAAAGGGAGTGAGTTTGAAGGTGGAGGAGTGAAGTGTGCAGATGCCAAGAAATAGCAGAGAGAAAACTAGAGACAAGTCGATGTACTACTACCATGCCATCTCTACCAACATCCTAGTTTGCTGGTCGTTTTAATGTATGAACTATGCTGAAGGAGTAGAGGAAAAAAAAGGTTTTTCTCCAGTCGTTTTCTACAGGAAATAGATTGGAATGGTGTAAAAGTAGATGGGAACGAGAAAGGAAGTTGTGAAACCCTAGCAAAAAAGGAAATTCAATAATCAGTTAATTATTTCTTCCAATTTGGGATTATGTCATGTCAAAGGATCGAGAGATTGGATTGATAATGGTTGAAAAAATATGATGCTTTGGGGTCGGATATGCTGTGGTTGGTGGTGGTGGTGTTGATTTGTTGATGGTGGATTCTTATTTAAAATAGTGAAAGCATACATAAAAGTAACGTAGTTATACTAGCCCACTAGCCCAATTCATAGATGTACTATAATGTATGCTTATGCTCAAATTTAAATTCTAAAAGCAAAAAATTATCTGTTTTTGAACTGAACCGGGTTTAGGGATAGATCGATTGCGATTTTAATCTTTACCGAGCTGACCTGTTGTTTTTTTTCAAAATGGAATCAAAAGTATTTGGGTCATATGTCATCATACATTTATTTTCCCCCGATAGCGAATGTGGAAGCCTTCGCCCTAAATGATTGAATGAATACTCTAACTGTTTAGTACTTTGCCAAGTTCAATTATTACATTTACATTAACCATTATAAATAGCCAACTATTATTCATAATCCACTTATTGCACTCTACATATTATTTTATTTCACATGTATATTGTATTTTTTCATTTCACTGTGAAATATCAGTAGAACACATTGTTCCCATAATTATACTTATAATACTTTCGCTATAAATTCACAGATGACAGCTGTAAATTTAGAGTTGTTCATTAATACTTGACATTTTTATTAACTTTTGCATATTAGCTTTAATAATATTGCAAGTGAATGCAAAAAAAACTGATGGTAATCCTGACAATATATTTTTTTCTAGAAAAAAAATGCAATCGCCAAATATAAATCCTTTGGCTTGTAAAAGGTTGTCAAAAACAGAAAAGTCTGGTAGTCTGGTTATCATTTAGAAAAGTGTGACGTTCAGTTATACTGCAGCGTCATCGTCACCATCATCATCAGCCAGTTGACTTGGGTTTCTTGTGAAAATGAAAACACTATTTACTCTTCAATGCAAATACGGTTCGAGATTCGAGACTCGAGCTTCGAGTGTGTGTGATGTGATATGATATTCGTTATTATGCATCACCGTTCCTTCAATAGCTTCTCTGTGTAAAAAGGGCTACTCTGAAAAGGACGTAGTAAACCATGAGCAACCTATTTCTCATCTTGCCCCAGCTCTCATCTGCTGAGCAGTGGGAAGCTCATATTCATATCAAAAAAGTAGTGTCCTGCTCCTGGATTGAGGGATAGCATACATGTAGCATGTACAAAAGCTTACTTTGAATACACTGAATGAATAGATGAAATTCTGTTGTGGGTGATAAGATAAATAGTGTGTTTAAAATGAGGATTTTGATTACTTGAGCAATGAACAGTGTCTTGTAGTCCAGCTAACAAAATCATAACTTGTGATTCTCAAGTCCAACCCCAAAAAACTTAAAATTGAAGAAGTATTATCATCACTTGTTTTTGTGGATCTATACGATTGACTATTACAAGAAAAGAATAGAAGACAAATTGTTTTTATGTAAAAATAATACATAGATACACGATCATCAAGTCAAGGTCAAACAATTTTTATTTTCAAATTAAAATACAATCCTGTTTTCTTATCTTTGCTGTGGAGGAGTAATTAAATGACGAGGTCTTAAGTGGAAATGTCAATTTAGAAAGTAGTTAAATTGTGAACAGGGACTGGGGCTGCTACACAATTAATATTTTAAAAGTGTGCAGAGTCATTTTTTGGATAAATAAAAGTCATGTTGAACCTTATTCAATCAATTAATGCTCATAAAGGGAAGGGGTGGGCTGTGGACTGGAGCCCAGCTGATGATAAATTAGCGTCTTGTGGGGAAGACAAGATTGCTTGTATTTGGGCGACGGAGAATTTGAAAAAGGAAAAATGTCAGTCAGATCCTTTGCTGCCACTTGTCACCAAAATTGGGGACAATCACACAAGAAGTATTCGGGATGTGGCGTGGTCTCCATGTGGGAAGTATTTATTGTTGGCTAGTTTTGATGGTCAAGTCACATTGTGGGAAAAGTCCAAAGGGAAAAAGTTCAGTTGCTTGTCAGTTGTGGAGGGCCATGAAAATGAGGTGAAGTCAGTTGCTTGGGCTACTTCTGGTCGTTATTTTGCGAGCTGTGGAAGGGACAAAAACGTGATGATTTGGTAAGTGGAAAAATAACTGGATGGGCTTGGGCTTATAACTACAAATTAATAATAATGTACAGTATTTTTAATGTTTATATTTTCTAATATTCTTTTTTAGGACTATTATTGATGATGGTGAAGACGTAGAGTGCTCTGGAGTCATGACTGTCCATACCCAAGATGTGAAGCGAGTTGTTTGGCATCCTGAAACGGAGATCCTTGCATCGTGCAGTTATGATGACTCAATCAAGATGTATGCTAACGACATTGATGATGGTGACTGGGCAACCACTACAACTCTAACTGGTCATGAGTCTACAGTTTGGGCAATAGATTTTGACTCAACTGGAAACCGACTTATTTCTTGCTCAGATGATCGTTCCATGAAAATTTGGGAGAAATCCACCACCGAAGAAGGAGTGAAAAGTAATCAGTGGGATTGCGTTTTAACTTCAACAGGACACCATAATCGTCCCATTTATGATGTTGCTTGGAATCGCAAGAATGGACTGATTGCAACTGCTTGCGGGGACGACTATATTAGAATTTTCAAAGAAACTCCTGTTACGGAAGGGGTTGATAAGAGCAGCTTAGAGCTCATTTGTAAAATCAAGGGGCACAACTCAGACGTTAACTGTGTCAAGTGGCATCCAAGTTTAGAAAATTATTTGGCATCCACCGGGGATGATGGTTGCGTTAAGATTTGGGAAGTACAAGAGTTTGCTTAATCATATTCGCTAAATATTCATTTGTGACGATGTGATGTGTGACAAAATCGAAAAATTATATTAAATACATATTTTTAACGTTCTGTATGCATTATCGGAAGAGTTTGTTTACTTGTGTACATTTCCATCTAAGACCTCGTCGTCATCGTTAGATTTTTAAGCATTAACATCATAATTGTAAATAATCTTGTTCCACTATTGGGCATTTATTCCTTTTTCAGGAATTATTTAGCATCCTCATTTTGTTATGTCCATAATTTACTCGTCCTTCTGTGGGAACAGTGTCAATAGAACATGGATCCTACGAAGGGCTATCGAATCATTGAAGTTTCCACCAACAATTAGACGTCTTTCTAGCCAAAATGTAAATAAAAACTACAAAGGGAAACCAGCAGCGTCAGAAGTTTTAACCTGTCATCTAGAAAATAACGGATGTCCTCCTTGGACCTCATATTTTGTAAGATATGACAGCATTAAAGATGATCAATGGGGACGTTCACATTTCAATTGGCCAGTTGGAGGGGGAGGGCACAATTACCATATTTTACGGACAGGGTGTTATCCGTATATTAAATATCATTGTTCCAAACGGCCTCATCAAGACTTGAGAATTGAAGACGCTTTCTTTCGATTTATTAAGGTTTTTAATTTAGGTGAGAACCTTATTTACTATTCAACAAACTGATCATTCATGTCGGACTTCAAATCAAAAAACTATTTTTGAATTTGCAGGAATTCCATGTTTGATGTATGGAATTGCAGCTATTTTTATGATTAAACACAAAGAGACTGTAGTTACGCCAAAAGGTCCAGTCACCATATATTTTCTCTATGCCGAAAATAGAGGATCTAGTTATTAACAAATTTCGGTAATTATAATATTGTACCTAACCTAAATTGTTATGATTAGTGATCATTAAGTATGTAACAATAAAGATTTTAAAACAGCAATTCATTTTTTTGGGTTCGCGCATATTTATTTACTTTACCCATTACGTTTCTAGACTCTATTGAAAATAATCAAATACAAAAGTTAACGTTGAAATAAAGAAACCTCATATTACTTAAGTTATTATTTATTATTTATTATACAGCTCAAAGCTCAATTCGACCTATAGTATAGCTAATTTAATATTTGTGTGCTTTACCAGGTAAACCTTGTCTTGCAGAATATAATTATTTCATCGCAGCCAAATAATTTTTTATGGTATTGCATTGCCATCTTGTGATAATGTTTTGGAAATGTTTCTTTTAAGAAAACTTGTGTAAAAGTTTTTTGATTCCATTTTAGAGGCCGCTTTATACATTTTGTACTTGGTTGAGTCGCAGAGTTTTCTTCTTTTCTGAATTCCGAAAAGAGTTATTCACCCACCCAAGAGTCAACATTTTTTCCACCATACGATACTGATACGCTTCGAGGCGATCTTTTAGTCTCATAAATATAATAATTACCTTTAAAATATAGACATGCGATTTGAAGAATGTTTGATTTAACTCATAATATTGTCAGTTGTCAAAAATTAGTTCCGCAAATTATTTAAATCATACATTTCAGCTACTAATTACTGCACAGCCACATTGAAAAAGTCCTAGAAATACTAATGTCAAACAGAATAAACTGACCAACAAGAATAAACAGACTATTTCGACACGATCAAATATCTCGTTAAAATGTTTTGAGTAATACATTCTCGTCTCGAAGCGAATGTGTTAATCATTTATTTGATTTCAAATTGGTTAATGACCACTGCCGTTTTCAAATAGCCTTAATTGCATTAGTTGCAAATTGGTTAGGGAACAAAACTATTTTATTTACTTCAGTCATAAACCTTCTTCCAATTATTCGCTCTCTGTCCCTCGTTTCCTTTCTTTATATTATTTTCCCTTTCTCTCTCACTGACTATGTACTCAATTCTCAGCAAGTTCCTCTTTCTCCTTTCCCAATTTCCCCATATCCCATATAAAAAATATTCCAGCCAAAAGTTCTCTTTTCCCATTTTCTTTTCTATTCTCTCCTCTCTTTCAAGGTTTTATACTATATTGCATTACGCAGGCACGTCACACTACATTTCATATAATGTTTTGAGTGAGAACACACACACATGTATGAGTTGAGTTGCAAGCAGAACACTTTTTTCCTTCCACCACTGCCTTCTCCGCTGCTCTGCTCTCTGCTTGCATTGCATCGCATCGTATTGCATATCACTTTTTTTTCTCCTTCATTTTCATCTATTCATTCTGTACAGCTCACAGTTCACCATCTAAATTTTCCTCTTTTACACTCACTTCTTTTACCCTACCACCTACCTACCTTTCATCCACTTTTCTTCTTGTTGCTCCGTTCCAACTTTCCTTCTTTGCTTTCTCAATCCCTTTCTCTATCTCTAGTAGAAGAACCGATTGCACTGCCAAAAACTTCAGCTCCAGTCAAACTAGCAGCATTTTTACTCTGCTTCTAGCTATAAAGAGCAGCCTGACTTGTAGAATGGGATTCACTTGCTCCCATCATGTCACCCTGTGCATGACTCTATTCTATTCTCGTCATCGTCGTCGTCACTCTATTAAGTCGTAGCAACAGAGAGTCAAGCCTGTTCAAGAAATAAACATTATCAACAACATGTACAATAGCAACAGCCTCAACAGCAGCATTTCCATCATCAGATTCTCATTTTGACCCAACATTACGAATGTGGAATGTGCATTCCATTACAAACCTTTTCATGCATTTTTTACTCTCCCTTTCTATCTCATTACAATATATCAAGAAAAGGTCAAAATATTCATAAACCTTTTTGTCGTCACTACTTCATAATTAATATCCTCGTGAAATTAATTAACTTTGTGAGAAAACTTCAATCATAACAATAATATTCATTATTATTATTTCTCCTATAGTAAAATAGTTACCTATATATATCCTGGAATTTGTGCTTTTTCCTCAAAAACATAATTTGATTCAAAGCGCAGTTTCTTTCACTAGGTGAATCAGCAATCAGTGACTTTAGCTATACCTGTTTTGTATGTATGTCTACATATTACATACAAACTTCCTTGTGTGATGATGTTCCCTTTTGCAAAACAAGTGACCTAGAAAAAAGTCACGCACTATCTATTTACTTTCGTCAGCACATTCTTCATAATACACTCTATTCTATATACTATTGGACAACAAGTTGTAGACTTTAGTTACTTACTCTGAATACCACAAATTGTGTTCTGTCACACAAGTCACAGGACTGTTCTACCTTGACTGTCATCAAATCATATTGTTCGTTCGCTCTATAAAAGTAGTCTACAGGTTTACAGGGAAAATATTTTGTCACGTCCTTTGCTGCATGCAACACATATCATATCAGACATCTTCATTTTTCTCTTGTTGCCGTAGTCATTGTTTTCACGTTCATCACTAACTTTGTCGCAAATTTATTTGAACAGGTGAAAAAAATACGGTTACACTTTGTGTCATCAACTTACTTTTTCCCGTGCTTTCTATTTGGTGTAACTTTTACATTATAATCAATCTGACCATATCATATGTAATGCATAAATAATACTCCATTTTTATTCCTTCTGAAAAAACGAGCAACAAGCTACGTAGCTGCTTTCAAAGTGAGAGTGACTACTGAACTGACTACCTTTCAACATATACATCGCTAATGCATTCATAATCATAGTCATCGCCATTAATTGTCGTCGTCACGTCACCATAATCATTAGTTTGTGCGTACTTTCTCCATCTCAGTTTGTTCCTACTGAAAAAGTTATGAATAATATCCATAATCAACAAACAAAAGTCATTATTATTTCATTTTGTACTGGAAAAAAGGCAAGCCTGGTGAATGCAAAAAGGGAAAATTAGACTTTCATAGGAATAACTATATCCAACAGTTGTCTGCTGCCGGTGATAGAAAAAGCAGGTGGTGGTGTGAAGTTGTGAGTGGTGACGATGTGTGACAAAAACCAAGAAAAGTAACAGCCCAAGTGAGAGAAAGAAAAATATATTTTTTTCTCCATCATCCATGTCGTATGAAATCAAGAATAACTGAAATAGAAATGGGATTTATAGCACAAAAGAAGGAACGCAGCTGTTGTTTGTAGCACCGATCTGGAGGAACGGAGAAAATTTGTAAAATTTCTTCGAAAACTTTAGCAGGATAACATTTAAGTGTAATCAATTCACTCATTTCCATTTGATAGAACCACTAGTGTGAATAAAGTTGGGGTTGTAGCGAACCCGTAAAGAGAGAACGATTTACTTCCATACACTCTTTTATCAACACATCTATCCTAAAGAAAAAAGGAAAGAGAACCGAAACAAAAATGAGAATTCAACGGTCACGTGGAGGTAAGTAATAACTTTGTTCATAGTAATTTTTCCTTAACAAGTACAAATGTCCAACTTTTGATACTGAATCTTAAATAAATTGAATTCATCTCTGAAGTAGTCATTTGTTTAAAAATTCATTTTGATATGGCAACACATCAAATTGGCAGCAAGAAGAAATAACTGTCGTAAGCATATATTTGCCTTCATTCAAGTAATTTTTCTCAGAATGGGAAGAGAAAATATGCATTCTGTTATTGAAAAGTCAGGGCACGTACAAATCTTCAGTTTCATATTTATTTCAAGGAGAAGAAAAAAAATGAAAAGTTGTTTTCTTTCGCTGGTAATACTTAAGGGAAATATTTCATGGTTAAAACATATCTGCATTTTTTCATTTCGCTTATTTAAATAACAGTTTAAGATATATCCATGTAAAACATTTTATTCTGTCGACGAATTAGTTAAACTTTACCCTCAGCTTTTGAACTACCCATGACCAATCTGAAAGGAGAAAAGAGATTGTGTTAAAAGGGTTTACCAAAAGCTGTTATGTTAAATGAAAATGGAATGGGAAATGAAGAAGAGAAACTGGGTGAGAAATAAGAAGTGAATGTGAAATGTGATCGAATGATTTATTTAACACACGCACACTTTCCCTTCGCTGGCTACATGAAAAGAAAGGTGGAGGAAGAGGCCTTGAGGTCACTCTTGATAAAAGGTGGTTCGGTTGGTTAAACTATGCACCAGAGATATTTTTATTGGCTTATTTGGTTCAAAAAGCTACAAAGTAAATACTTTCAATTCACTTCAGTGGAGAAACGTGTATCTTGGCCAAGGGGAAATTTGAACTAAAGGAAGAACTACTACTGATCTGATTTAGTGGTTAGAACTATGTAAATTGACTTTACCTGGAATAAAAAAACAGGATTGAAAAAGTGTACAGCAGTATTTACCCAATGATGCAAATATATTATACTAGAGTAAAACCATTAAGCATTTTAAACACCTGGGAGCTCGATATATAGATTTGTCTATTAGATGTAGTAATATGTATAAGCAAACAAGACTTTTATCCACCCAAAACCATATAAGTATTGAAGTATGTAGAACTCAACGTTCATAAGTGAAAAAGCATATTCAGGTTGGTATTGCGTGTTCCTTTACACCTGATAATTATATATTGCAGTTTTCATGGCACCCGAAATCGTGATTTATAACTGCAATTACCTATGTAATATATAAACCTGCTTGTATTTGAACGAAGAGGTTTTTTAAATTAATGACAATGCCTAGGGAAGGCAAATAAAGATAACCAGCAGTTTGTTGCCCCAATTTTAGACCTAAATTTTTAATTTTAATTCAATCGCGAGTCAAAACCGATGGCCGCTGGCTTTAGAGGGGAAAGAGCATTTGTGTATATTCTGAATTTATGAACTTACCGAGTACATCAGCACCATTTGGTTTAAAGTCAGCAAATAATCACATATGCAAAAAGTCTTTTTGACCAGTAACCGTACATAAGTTGTTGGCATGCAAACGTGGTAACATTTCAACTTTAATTGGCGAGGTTGTGTGAAAGCATCCCAGTAAAATGCAAAGTTACAAGGTCTGTTTTGAGATCAGACGGTCAGAATAACTGTGTAATGATTATAGTTTTGTCTTAAAATGGGGTTTTCTTGGAAATCTTTTAAATAATAGGTTTAGTATCCATGTATGCCTCCGTTGAAATAGCATCTTTATAAAAAATGTGTGATTGTAACTAATAATTTATTCAAATGAGCATGCAATAAGCGTATTCAGAGTGAAGAGAACACTAGAAAGGTAGAATACGCTACAGTGGAAGGTTGTTCTACTGTCGGTTTATGAGAAAACATTTGATTTCAGGTTGCCCCACTCGGAGAAAATAAACTTTTGTTCGTCCAGAAGTTTAATAGGTAATGCTGATTAACTGACATGATAACGACATTAATGTCAGTTGAATAGGTTTACCAATGTGTCGGATTGCCCAGCTCTAGTCAGAACAAAACACACATACAAAATAAAGCAGTTAACATCTTTTATTAAGTTATAGCGGTTCTCATTGTTGTGGAAACATGATGATTTATTTGTGAAACAAGCACTGGGACTTTTTTCTACGCTAATGTTAACGTACCAACTTAATAATGCATCAAGTCATATATTGAAACGAAGTCAGACCTCAAGTCACTGAGAAGAAAATGAGGGTTCAGACTTCTGGAATGCAATCGTGAAGCATTTGGTGCTTGACGCTACATTGTGCCGACTACAAACTGTATAAAGAGCAACACACTATGTAGCACTTCCTCAGTTTGAAGACAGGGATAGTGATAATTTTATTAAGTTTCAACTGATGACCGTCGTCTATTGTCCTGTAAATCTTTCTCCACATAAACACAAAGTTATAAACTAGCAGTGAGCTAAAAAAGAAAAGAAATGTAGTGACACTGCCAGGCTAGCATCCTGAGAGCAGTATTTAATGATGATGGGATAGCCTTTCATTGCAATTTATTTCTATGTTGTTCATTACATTATTTTTCCATTTTCGTTACGAAGACAGCAAGATGTTGGCTGGTTGGGAGAAATCGAATTAGGTAAACATGGATGGCTTTGTCAGATACATAGGAAGACAGAGAGAGAGCTGCTAAAATGTTGCTAATTTGATTAGTGATTTCATATTGAACAACACTGTAGTGCCCAACTATACCAGTTTGCTTTCACTACTACTACTGCTAGATGTATTGTACCATCGTTATCTGCCCAGTTGGTTAGCTCTGGACTACACACTTCAGGTGAACTAGAGAACCTTATTATTATTTAATTTGTTGGCTCGTAACATATTAATCGAGGGAGTGAGTGCAAGTGTAGCTACTTACGATAGTCAGTGTGCATGCTTATATTCATCCATCTATCTACTGTTTTTAGGGTTCTCACCATATTCATTGACAACAATGGAAAAAATCCAACAGTAATAAATAGATTAGTCGTGCTTATAATTTAATTTACCAGTATTGCGTGATGATTTTCAATGCCAAGCTTACAAAGCCTTGCAAAATTCATTATTGGCAAATGAGAAAATAGAACTTATCGTGAGAAACCTTTCATTTACTATCATCATTACAATGTAAAGCGCTTCAGTGTTCTGCTATCTTGGATTGTTACAATTATCTTAATATAGCTTTAGTTGAATGTGATTACATTTCTAAAGTTCTACTATTTTAAATGATGATTAATAACTACTCATATTGATGCATACTGCTCGCTAAGCCTTTGAATTCACTCGCTTCACTGATAAGATAAATTATTTCATTTTTGTTTGCTATACACTTATTTGTGTTTCATAGTTTATCCAAAAGTTGAGAATGAGGTTATTATATTATTATTGAACCTGTGTCTAATTCGGCCGATTATTGAATCGAGCCAACAAGAGAAAAAATTGTGTGCTTTTAAGATAAGTACAAAGGCAAATATGAGCACTGCCAAACAGATAAAAACAACAAAGGCCATAAACTCGTCTTTCTTTTCAATTGATCACCTTTTGCTTTCATCGTTTTTATTCAATTTGCAACTTTTGTTCACTTTTTCGTTTCATTGAATCACCGAATCGATACAAAAAAATTCGGCGCATATTTTGCTTTTCACAACTCGTAATTTTTCAAGTATGTCAGTCTGTCTGTCTGCTAACTAACGTAAGTATATTTCATTACAGTTGTGAAAGCATTTTCTGGTGTTACTTTTATATGTTGCTCTTACTTGCGTTGATGTTACTTGACATGCAACCTGTAACAGAAAAAATAAAGGATAATAAAATTACCGTGCATGCAATGCAACCTGTTTTGCCATTCACTAGGAAGTTTAGTGTTTATAGCACTGTCCCTGTCTGTGATCATCCGAGCCATTTTCATTCTGATAATCACACATCTCACAATCGATAGGAAAATTCGTTTATCTGTCCAATACAATGTACTACTCTTATTAGGCACTCCTATTTTGTTTGTATTCATGCACTGTATCTCGTCCGTCCATCTTTCACAACTATTCAAAAAATGAGAATTTCGAAATCATGCAAATTAGATGCTGAAACTAGGAATGTCGAAGTAATTTGGGGTGTCAATTTCAAAGTGTGATTGCCGGTAGAGCCAAAAAAAATCATTGTTTTCATTTTGAAAATTTTCACCTCTAAATGCACCTGTTTTTATTTATTTTTATGAAATGCTTTATTACGAAGATGAATTCATTTCATCGTAGTTATAACTTTAGTTTGTTTGTCTGTCCGTCCGTCTATCTGTGTGCGCTCTAGCGTTGACATCCTTCAAGCGATTTTCTTCAAACTTGGCACACAGACTCCTCAGGTCAAGGGGTCAATCGCTAGTGATTTTCAGCTCCCGGGGCCAAACCCCCTTGGGACAGGAGGGGGTCAAGAGTGCCATGTTGGCTTATGGGCAAACATTTTTTATTGCATATTTCGATAGAGGCTTCAAAGTAGATCATTTTTTGTCAAGGCACCATGTGTCAAATCCGACCAATGGGGTCACCAGGGGTCGAAAACCTCTCTTGACATGACTTCATGACATGTCTTCACTACATTACATGACATGTCATATAATGTTCATCAATTCATCTTCGTTTTCTCATCATGTCTTGACATGACTTGTTCATAAATTGTTGCTAAAGGAATTTTATTTGTTGCTCCATTATTAGAAAACTCAAAGCTTATAGAAGCAATTTGTCATATTATATGTGTGTTGGTGTCGATTTGATTGGCATTTTTTCCGCCCATTTTACCCTAGATAATTTCATGGTGCGGTTTAAAAATGTCATTTCAACATTTATACTTTGCTAAATAATTTCTATACCTGAAAGTATAAATATCAAGTAAATATTTCAATATCATCATCTGTTACATAGCCTTATACATACATAGGGGACACACAGAGTATCATGAGATTATACGTAAAACGGCGAGCGTACAATAATTCTATCTTTGGATTCTGGGTTCTTAAATTATTTTGATATTGATTGGTCCTAATCATACATGCATGCATATGTACATACATACATAGATAAATGGGGAAAATTGTCGCCAGAAATTTTTATTGCTGTGAAAGTAAAGTAAAAAATCATAACACTTCATACTTTAATAAATACATGACCTATATTGGAAAAAATGAGAAAAATACAAAGTATCAAGTAGACAAAGAAGAGGCTATTAATGTTTTATCAAGATTGAATGAACGATTAGGATTAAAATTTGTGAAGTTTTTTAATGTTTTGAAGGTAGAAATGTTGTGTGGTGTTGAGCTGTCATTTAAATTCCTTGTGAGAAAGAAAAAAATAGATGCATAAATAAATGCATATTCATGTCTAATCGTATCATATTAGCTCTGAAGAGCATCCTATTTCCTTTTGTTTTTGAATAGATCTTTCAGCTTCGTATTTACTTTTTTATTTGTTTTGGGGTTCTTATTTCTGTTTTTATGTATGATCAATTTCAACAAGTTTTTTGCAAGCGCATATTTCACGGTCACTGTTTTGTTGTAAGCAATTGCTTTGCTTACATGTACACATCCATCCATCCTAGTCAAGTCCACAAATATGTAATGGCCTTCACAGGTCAAGAAACAAATATTTTTCTCTCTCAATCCATTTATTTCGTTCTACTTGCTAACAACTGGAAGGACAATGATGGAACGCATGGATAAAGAAAGTAACACGCACAATCTTTCCCATGTGCAATCTTGATAGCAACACAAACAAACTGCATTAATATACCTACGTTAGCAAAACCGCTTTGCAGGATACATACATAGGATACCGAAATCATGCACATAGGTTTATTGTTTATGGGATTTCCCCTTCGCTTCTAAGAAAGTTCTCTATAGTATACAAAACATGTGTAATTGTCTTTCATCCAAAATATCATAATTTAATAATAAGTACTAGCAAGGTAAAGGTATAAAAAAATTATTTAGTTTTTTCTTACTGCGGATGTTCTCATGTTGCGACATTAATTAAGATAAATTCTACCAACGTCGTAATCCATTATAACGAATTGTCAAATTAATCTAACATATTAAAGACGTTAGAAAAAAGCTTCCCATTAATTAAATTTTAAATACTCATTTAAACTATATACGTATGTTTATATAAGCTCGGCGGTTTTGTATCAGTGATTCGGTCATATTTGCAATATTAGTATAACTAGTACTTTAAAGTAATAGACTGTTGCCAAAATATCCAGAACTATGAAATCAAGATATTTTCTAAACTCATATTTATTATTTTGTAAACATGGTAAACGAATAACTTTTTTTTTGTTTGAATCATCATATATGTATATGGCAAACAATTTTAAATTTAGGTACTTCAATGATGTTGAGAAGGTATTTTTATCCAATATTCTGTATACATTTTCACTCTTCATTTTCGTGTGTTCCTTGTCGGAGAGAGGAATCCCCGTGACATGAACAATATTAGAAAAAAGAGTTTGTCTTCTCCTCCTTGCAGCGTTCATGTCGTTGAATGACAGTATAAATCTTTGTAAAAAAAGTAGATTCTTCTTCCTGTTATACACTTTCCTTTACTTTTTTCAGATGGAGTCATGCAATTTTCTTGGCTGGTTGCTTTGCATCTCTGTTGGTTACTCTTTTCCCCCTTTCTATATTATTTTTTTCTATGTTCACCAAAGAAAAAATATGTCCACGATACTTTTTATGCCACAGTGCAGTGCCATGTCATGCCAAGCCCCAAGAATAAATGTAGCTTGTTAACTTTTTGTACATGTTCAATTTACACATTGTCCCTATCTGATGGTTTAAAAAATAAATGTCGTGCAACCTCAAGACCACCAAAACCATAAAATATCCTGTTCATTCATTCATGTCGTCGTTTTCCTATTATACCTAAAATTGTTACCCTTGTCGCAGCACTTTTTTTAGGAGTGGCTTCATCACCATCATATAAGCATCAGAACATGGCACAGTTTTCCTTCATTCCTGACAGTTACAACAAGAAAAAAACTACTTTTTTTCAGCAACGACAACCATAATAGTAATAGCAGCTCTCTGTAGTAACCACTGACAACGCTTACAAGTTCAACTTCTATTTAAATTTTGTTTTATTTTGCTTTTCACTACCTGTCACATGGCTAAACTTGTTGGGTGACAGGCACAAAAACACTCACTACTCACTACAGTAGCACAAACATCATTAACAGAACCAAATTTTGGAACTTTTTGAATTCAAAGTTTTCCATTACGAGTTTTTCTGAACGCTTTCACGCTACTAGCATCTTTTTTCTAAGATAATATTGTTTAGAAGAAATGTACAATCACAGTTGCACTGAGACTTAAATATTACGCAGTGTAATTATCACTTGTCGTTTTTGTGATATATTTCATGTGACTGATCACTCTACCCTTGTCACACTGTCCCTGTTGATTCATTTCATATTCATAACATTTTTTCTTGGCTTTGTGTTTAGAATGCTTCCCGATTTTTAAGGAAAACTGAAAATTATACAGAAAATGCGGTCATGCGTAAGTTTAATGATAAAAAACAACAAGGGACCCACAATGCAATCAACAAAACAGAAAATATACAACTACATCGACGCTGCGAAAAAAGTAACAAGGCATATCATTCTAACTTCTTTGTTGTTTGTTCCTCGTTGTACATCCTCTGATTACTTTGTCTGCATATATAATTTGGTTCTAAGATAAATGGCGGAAGCCAAGCTGATATATTTTTCTAAACCTAAACTAACATCATTGCAAATAACTTGGGAGATGGAATCAGAAAAGAGATAAGAGAAAATGGCAGTACGCATACATGGAGAAGAGAAAACAAGTTCATTTTGTGATGAGGTTTTCCACGTAGACTGCTTTCAATAACAAGGTCATTGTGTACATTTTTTCATGCATGTATGCATTTCCTACAATGAAGTTTGTGAAATGTAAAATGAGCCTCATCCCATCCAATCTAGTATGTTTGCCAGTAAGTGTACTAAAATGGTTTGCAACTTTTTTTCTTGTTCATTCATTCATACATTTTTGGTAATGCTGTAGTTGCCATGATACTATTATGGCTTCCCTGTTGCCTTATCTATTTTTTCTTCACACGTTGTTGCTCTCTTAAGCATTATACTACCATAGCACTGCTTTACTCCTTGTTCCTTTCTCCTTGTTCTCTCCTCCGTCGGTCTTGACATTGCTTGTTGGCTTGACTCAGAGCTGAATTGGCTTGAAACTCATTTTTATTATGTGCACGTCCTCTCATTAAATATAATGTAGCGAAAAGAGAGAACTAGCTGCTGTATTAAGGCCCTCATTCATATGGTGTCTGGATGACCTTTGTACTTTGAGGAGCTTGGCTATGGTTTTTTGTAAAATTGGGCACACTACCTGCTACCTTGCATGTAGTTTGAGCGTGCAGAAACAGCGAAACCGGAAATTAATTTTAAATTGCTAATTGTGAAATATTTTTAAGTTGCACTATTTAAAGTTCTACGATGAATCTAATCTATGGAAAGTCAGTATTATGTAGAAAAAAAGATCATTTAAATTGATCCATCCACTCATTCGTGAT